>CATIWJ010183541.1:0-11530 GCA_949640765.1 Croton laevigatus
CAAATTATTCAATTTAATTATTTTCTAAACATTTAATTAAATAAATTTTTCCATAAAATAATTCATTACTAAAATTTAATATAATTTATTTTAATCTAATATTTTTGGTAAATTACAATTTGATCCTTTTTCTTATTATTATTTTTGGGATGTTACATTTTCTTCTTTGATTCATAAAACCTAAGCCCATGAAACAACGGCAGTGAAAAAACGATGATATTGGTCTGTTCGTTTTCAAAAGTTTTTTATTTTTTTTGAAGAATCAAGCTTCTGTTCAAAATTATTTTTTGGTTTTCGATCTTTATTTAAAAACGTTCTCTAACTTTTGTAAAGAAGAAGCAGTTCCTAACTTGAAGGGTTTCGTTGAAGAAGATCGTGGTAGAGCCTATCATCGGAGAGGCTTTCATCGGTCAAGCTAGCATGTGAGAAGTTCGTTGATCAGGGTTGCGATGGTCGAATTTTTGTGATTCTTGGTTGAACAGTGGATCTTTTTCAGTAGATAAAACGATTTTGGCAAAATTGTGGCGATACAAATTGTTGCTGCAGTGGGTGCTCCTTCTCTCGCCGGTTTCTTCATAGGAAACGAAATCGTTTGATGATGTCGGCCGTGCTGTGGCTGTAGCGGTGGCGATGACTATTGCGGTTGCGGTGGAGTAGACGGTGTACGGATTATTGTCGAAGCTTCTAGCTCTATTATTACTCTATTTGTGCTTTTTTTTTTCTATTTTTATGTTGTTTGGTGAGAGAGAAAAAAGAGATTTATGATTGGGTCCTGAGATTTGTTACATCATCTGCAGCAGCTAACACAGCAAGTAACAAGTTAAATGGCATATCCTCTGCAGCTATAAGCACAAGAATTAGTATTTTAGCTTCAGTGCTGGTTCTAGTACTTTAGCTGCAACTACTCAATCTCAAGGTTTTAATCCTTTTGGTGCGAACCGTGCTCTAGCATCTGGTGCTAAGACTAGTTTAGCAGCTACGAGTCAGAGCATGCCTATTTAATTTGGTTCATCTGCATCGCCTTTCGGATTGACTTCAAGTACACTTTCTTCTGGAAGTTCCTTATTTACTTCTTCAGCATTCAGTTCTAGTACAACTTTCAGACTTACTACCTCTACTTCAATAGAGGCAAATGCTATTAGCTCTTCCACTGGTTCTATGTCAACGGCTTTTGGTTCCAGCTAGCCAGCGGCTAAAACTCCTTTATTCAGTACTACGTTTAATTCTGCTTCTCCCTCCACTGAATTTTCGTTTAGAGTGTCCTCTGCCTCTAATCCTAGTACCAGCATCGCATCACTGATGTTTGGATCATCTGCTGGTGCTTCATCTGGTGCTGGTGGTATATTTTCATTCAGCTCCCCTACAGCAACTACGCCACAGTCACAATCAATTTTTGGCAACACAAATTCAGCTTTCACATATGCACATCTCCATCTAGTAATAATGATAAGATGAATATGGAGGACAGCGTGGCTGAGGATACTGTACAGGCAACCACATCCATAATTTCAGTGGCGTAGCCAGAAAATTTTCGTCGGGGGGCCCAATTTCTAGTTACGTCACTGCTTCCGCTAAGAATTTTGCCTCCGAAAGACATGATATGATATCGCAAGAAGCTACTAAATATTAAAATATGCAAGGAGACAATAGTAGTGAGCATTCAGTAAACCAAAAACTCAATAATGTGACTTCTTTTTTGTAGGTTAGAATCAAAACCATAAATTGGGAGGTATTACAAAGATACGCCAAAAACAAACTTGTTTTAGGATCTTCTTTAGCAAAAAATGCAACCAAAACAATACTTTCATACAGACCCTCAAAAAAAACTTGCATGAGGCCAAAGAATTGGCTAATTGATAGTTACATTTATTTTGCTATCTTTGAACAATAAATCTATTCTTAGCTAGTATCAATTCTAAATCATTTGGACATTAACGGGCCTATGGTCGCTTGATAAGAAGAAACATCATTAACTTCAACAAAATGTATGAATAAATTTTACAAGAACACTGGAAACATACAGTTCGTAAACTAATTCTATCAATAAGCAAATTTAGCATCAATTTCATAACTAGTTTCATAACAAAATTCACCAGCAATTTCAAAACCAATTTTCAAACCTAATATCCAAATTTAATTGAAGCCAATAAGCAAATTTAGGAGCAATTTCATAACCAAATTCAAAACCAAATTGTATAAGCAAATTTCCAAATGTGATTCAATCCAATAATCAAAATTTAGATCGAATTTTCAAATAACCCAATAAGTAATTTCAGAACCAAATCCTATCTATGACTAGAACAAATTTCAGAACTTGAAATTTAATTCAATCTAAATTGCAGAATCAAATTAAATGGATGAGCTTGTTAAATTTAGGCTCAATAGCATTAAAGTTATTTTGGCAGTTTTCACTTTCTGGGTGTGGTTAAAAAAAAAAACTAAGTGAAACTGTGCGTTTTCACATTTTAAAAATACTAAAATTCATTTGTTCTTTTTAAAACGGGCTTGTTAAATTTAGGCCCATTTTTCTTTCCTTCCTTCCTTCTTTCTTTCATTCTTTCTTTCCTTCCGTCGTCTTCTTCATTTGTTATGCACTGCTCAACGTCAGCCATATGTTCTGCAAACTTTCCCGTGAGCTCTACCTCTCTAATGAAAAATATTTTTCCCACAAAACCATGGGGCCCAACGCCACCTTTGGCCCCAACGTGGCTCCTCCCCTGCATAATTTCCGCATCCGGTCAATAACCAACTACTCCATCATCTGGATTTGTTTTCGGTTCTACCCTCCCCCCAAATCAATTTGCCCCTGCAGCTCCATCAGGAATGAATCAGTTTGGCAATTCAACTCAGTCAGGAGCAAATCCCTTCCAGGTATCTGGATTTGGTTTCGATTTCGGTTCTACCCTCCCCCCAAATCAATTTGTCCCTGCAACTCCATCAGGAATGAATCAGTTTGGCAATTCAGCTCAGTCAGGAGCAAATCCCTTCCAGTTTGGGGCATCCCAAAATACATTGTCAGCTCCCGCTAATTTAGAATATAATGGAGGAAGCTTCTCATTGGGTTCAAGGTGCGGTGGTGACAAGTCCAATAAAAGAATTATTCGACTAAAAAAGAATCACAAGTCCAGTAGAAGAACTATCCGACTCAAAAGTCGGCGATTCTTTACAGGCAACCACATCAACCACATCCTTTCCAGCATGGCTGAGGATACTGTACAGGCAACCACATCAACGATTCCTGCGTTCTGTCAACAACCAAAGACTCCATCATCTGGATTTGTTTTCTGTTCTACCCTCCCCCAAATCAATTTGCCTCTGCAGTTCCATCAGGAATGAATCAGTTTGGCAATACAGCTCAGTCAGGAGCAAATCCCTTCCAGTTTAGGGCATCCCAAAACACATTGTCAGCTCCTGCTAGTGTAGAATATAATGGAGGAAGCTTCTCATTGGGTTCAAGTGGAGGTGGTGACAAGTCCAATAGAAGAATTATCCGACTAAAAAAGAATCACAAGTCCAATAGAAGAATTATCCGACTCGAAAAGAATTGGAGATTCTTTAGAGGCAACCACATGCCTTCCAGCATGGCTAAGGATACTGTACAGGCAACCACATCAACAATTCCTGCGTTCGGTCAACAACCAACTACTCCATCATCTGGATTTGTTTTCGGTTCTACCCTCCCCCAAAATCAATTTGTCCCTGCAGCTCCATCAGGAATTAATCAGTTTGGCAATTCAGCTCAATCAAGAGCAAATCCCTTCCATTTTGGGGCATCCCAAAACACGTTGGCAGCTCCCGCTAGTGTAGAATATAATGGAGGAAGCTTCTCATTGGGTTCAAGTGGAAGTGATGACAAGTCCAATAACAAAATTATCCGACTCAAAAAGAATCAGCGGAAGAAGTGAATAGAAGAATCATCACAAGGCAGGGATAACATAGCAAGTATAAAATGTCAACATTTTTACACTGTTGGCTTCAGGCAGTTACGGATAGTTAAATGAAAGCTTTTAACTCGAGGCTCTAAAAAACTGTTGAAGGGCAAATTCATAGTTGCAAGGACGAGGGTTGTCACAATTTTGTATTGAATTTCTTGGCAAATATTTGTGGTATGCCAGCGTTAGCTTAGGGGATTTATTGTTGGGCAAATTTGCTAGTTACCTGTTCTCTTGTAACTTTTTTTTCATATGTAATGTATCATATAGATCAGAGAGGGAGTTATATTGGATCTGCTTGACAAGTTCCTGTATGCTAATTTGAGATATATTTTCATTTGTCTTGAATCTGTGCACCAAGGGTGTTTAGTGGGCTTAACTACGGCGGACCGAATTAATTTCAAATTCTCTTTATTAAGTGTAGGCATTCAAGTAAGCATTTTGCCCAAATTATTATATGGAGTTATGATATATTTGCGCCTGTTACTATTGCTGCCAGTAGGGGTGTGCACGGTTAGTGCTTCAAATTTTAGTATGGTAAATGGTAATATTTATGTAGATGGTGCTATTTTTAGGGATATGAGATTATCTGGTTTTGGGGCAGTTTGTGGGACAGATGGAGGTGCTTTTATTGTGGCTTTGGCTAAGAGATAAGTGGGGATGCTGTTCTTGTGGAGGCACTTGCTCTTTGAGTAAAATGTGACTTGGTTAGTAATTGATGTTTTTTCAGGTTGTGTTTTTAAACTTTCAGGTTGCAATATATGCTTTGTATTCCAATTCCATCGATAATTCAGAATTTGGGGATGTGATTTTGGATTGTAGGTTGTTGCTTTTAGAATGTACCAATGTTATGTTTGTTGTATTTCTAGTCAAGCAATGAGACTACTCACACGCTTGCCTTTCAGGTTTCAGAAAAAAAAAAAAAGTGTTAAGAGCCAGCAGAGATGATAAAATCTTTGTTTCGAGTCCTAATGTGTGAGTTTATATTTATGTTTGAAAAAAAAAAAAAAAGAGTAAAATGCTTCAAAGTGTATAGCTGATTAGGCATAGCAAAATTAAAATTTTCCGGTGCTTTTAATACATCCAAATTAACACTCCAAAAAAAAAAAAACATATAACACTTTTTATTGTTCTTTTTAAAACAAATTACCTTCATAATTTTTTCCATTTGTTTACATTTTCCTTTTAGGTGTATTTTTTAATTTTTTATATTTTTTTTTATGATAAATTTTGTAAAGAGTTTATGAAAAGGTTAATAATTTTTTATTGTTATTTTTTCCTTAATATTAGGTAAAAGCTGATTTTCTTGATATTGGTAAAAAATGAGTATAAAGAAATAAAAAAAAAAACGATATTATTACTCCAATACCCAATAGTGAAATTTCCAACAACAATATTGTTCCATAATAATTAGAGGCACAAACAATTAAAAAAAATTAGAGGCACAAACAATAAAAACTTTTTGAGTTGTGGTCACTACAATAAATAGGAGCTTTAGAGGCATTTTTTAATAGTACATCGTTGGGGTATTTTTAGTAGTAACTTATTTTTTACAAAATAGACATTAGAGTTTTTTTTTTTTTTTTTAATTCTCTCTAGTATATGTATATATATATATATATATATATATATATATATATATTTTTCCTGCTTTTTAAGTCGTCATAAATTCTTAGTCTTAAGGTCAGATTTATTTGTTACATATTGTCTTCTGGCAGCGGAATAGATAAAAAGAAGTATCTACTTGTCGTCGGCAGCTGGGGAGGGAAAGAAGTAATAAGCAATGAAACACATATGAAGCTTTGATATGTTCTTCATCCAAACAAGTTCTGCCACTTGCTGTTATCAATTGGAGTCGTTAAAAGTCTTCGAAAGTGATCACTCTAATCTTGACCTTGAATACAGTTTTTGAGAGGCATTGTGTGATGATCTGGGAGAACACAATTTGATATACACATGTAACAAAATTCAGTCTCCAACATAACCCTTCAAGTAGCGTGGCCAGCAGATACGTAATCCATTGATTATCTTTGACCATTTACTTAGAAAAGAATTCAAGAATCTTCAGTTGAACACAGCTGAGAAGCAAGCTTCACTAAGCCTGACATCGTTCCATCATTCTGTTTGAGAGCAATTTATGTTAAAACATCAACGACAACAAATATGATCATAATACAAAATTCCTAACTTCACAATCCCATTAAAATAGGCTCATTATCTGAGTTATAGTCCTTTTTCCTTTTCCAAAGTCTCCAGTTTTCCATTCTAATCATTTTTATCAATAAAGATGTAAAGAAACACAAAAGATAAAAAACAAAGGGAAAAATAAACTCACCAAGTAAACAACATCAAAAGCGTTGCGGTAGCTAGCAAGATTCTTCTCGATATTATCATTCCTAAAATAGTAGCATATGGTAATTTGTTATTTAGGATACTCCCGGAGATTAATAAATAGAAAACACTGAGAATAACCAAATGAGGAAGTACAAATAGCAGCCACAAACATTCGCTGTTAGCCATACATAGAGGACAACTGTTTTAAATGTTAACTCGCTCTACATTCTTTGATAGAAAATTAGTGCTATATAATTCAACATTTTATCAAAATTCGACATCTATCCAAGATAACAACCTGTGCACATAACATTTCAGAGTCCTCATAATTGTAACAGTTACCTACAGACTCTTGATATATCTCCAATGCTTCAGTTAGCTAGTTTGTTCACTTCAAACTACCACAATTTGAAAGCATACATTTGAACTCGTGCAAACCTAAGCATGAGATTTGGCACATGGAAAGACAAGAAATAAAGAACTGATTAACACATAAAGAGCGCTGAATATTCGCAATTGGTGTAGTGAACTGCAGCATCAACATTTTCCTCAATATGCTATTCAAAATCATTTTGATTCTATCAGTTTATCTCATAAATTATTAGGGCAGCAACCAGCGTTTTCTGTAAATGATACCTAAAAACCTGTTTCAACTACTTCACCATGGAAAATGTAAAAATTAAGTTTAGGTTTCTCAAATAAAATATTAGCCCCTTCAAAATGCAAGTTCAACTGACAAGCAAAAGTAGAAAATTTTTCCAGTTTGCTATGGTTTAGAAGAAGAAAGGCGGTGGGGAAATATACGTATAGTATGAATATTAAGCAATTTTACTAACTTACAGGAACCCTATAGATATTCGAGTCTCATAATCCAATCCGTCAGTCATTCTCAAGTCCCCTAGATGATCACCAAGAAGCAGCACATTTGTTCTCTTCTTGATTGAGGCTGAGGCACCATTATCAATTAGCCCACCAGCATCACCAAGATGCTCATGAATGGGAGCAGCCATGTCAAGAGCATGTTCATTTTTATTTAGACTATGAATTACTTTTCCTGCAACAGACCAGTTAAAAGCATAATCAGAACATCAATCCCATTATAGAAGAACACTTAACTTTACAACACCTGAATTCTATATAGCTAGTTTCAAATCATCAATGGAAGAACAATTAACTAGATTAAGAATATGCATCCTCTGCAACATTGGGTAGCCTTTAAAAAGAATGGCCCAAGGACATTCTCAATTGGTAAATCAATAGGTTGTTACCAAAGTTGACAGCTCTTCATCGCATATCAAAAACAGGAGGGAAAAGAAAATTATGAAACAAGCTTATGACAGCAGAAACAGTATATCCTGATCTTATCAATATCTTTTTACTAGTCATTCTGATTAGGAATAGAGAAAATCAAGTCGCTACAAGCAGACACTGAAATTCTATTGTTAAAAAGCTTAGCAAGGCATAACTATGCCAAAAGGCTAGAGTGGTACTGGTACCTTTAAAAGAAATGAGGCGACCATCATCATCAAACTCCATTCTGTTAGAGACTACCTTGACATTTTTAAAAGGTCTATGAGCTTTCTGCCTCAAAACCTGAAACAGGAAAAAGCAAAGGCATCAATGCACCAAAGGTTGTGAAGCAGGCCCAAAAATCAAAGAATAAACAAAATGCAGCTTGTTACACATTTGCTGGAAAGAATATCTTATAAACTTACTTCCTCTATGACATCCGCAAGTCCTGCTGAAAATATGAGAAGTGGTATGTTTCTTTCCTACAAATTGTAAAAGAAAACAGCCTACATGAGACAGTTGACATGAGTAACACCATCTGAAAAACATTTTAAAAGTACAAAAATACTACAAGACCCTGAAGTTGTGGATGTCATTCTTTCTCCAATTTGCAGTGTGCAAATGAAAAGATGTGCATTTAGGAGACTTGACAGGAGTAACAAATTTGACTTTCTTTCTTCCTACATGGTCTTAATAGAGTGAATTACTTTATTAGTAGGAGTGATGTGATCGCTGTCTACAAATTATTTCTAAGTTGTTAGAGGGCAAGTTCAGTTCTTTCGGTAATGGCCAGAATAAATATGTCTAAGTAATGGATGAATTGTTGGCTAATGCAACAGAGTGGTCAGGGTAAGACCAGAGACGGATGTGAGGGTATGTATCTTCAAAAATTAATCTTTTTGTCGCCTATATCTAAGGTGAACTAAGAACTTTGAAAATTTTCAAATAGCTAAAGATGATATATGCAAAGGCTTTGTTTATATATATATATATATATATATATATATTTTCAAAAGAATTGTTACAGGACGTATCGACTGAACTTCCACAAACTAACTCAATGAACAGGCACAATTATTAAAAAAAGTTTAGAAGTCCAATAACTTGAAAACAAAAGAATTGATCTTCTTAGATGGTCCCACTAAATGCATGTGAAAAAATAAAGGTATGCGTACCATAATGCAGAAGAATTTGTTGGTGAAAATGGGATTTTACCTCTAGCAACTCAAAGAGCTCAATAACACCTTCCCTAAAAGCAACAGCAGAATTAGCAACAGAATCCTTAATTCCATCAAGAGTGACGCCTCCCTCAATTAGAAGATGGTTGATTTTCCCCCACCTGCAGAGAGGCAGCTAGTATTATCAGTTTCTCATCATGCCAACCAAAAAAGCATGTACATGCATACAGTTTTTGTTGAATACCATTCTTCCATGAGCTTAGTTTTTTGTTGAATCGGAATAGTTGGGGAGAATTCTAAAGGATGATAATAATCAAACAAGGCCCGCCTCTTCGCATCATACTCCGGATTCTCCAGCCGCACAATGCCATGACTGCCTAATAACAATACAATACAGATAACAAAAACCAAACTCAACAAAATAATTAATTGGAAAAAGAAAATCAAAGTCAAAATCCAAAATATACATACTACTAAGCCCACGACGGCCATCAATGAAGTACTTGGTTAATGTTCCATCAAAATCTGCTATAACCTAATCCATAAAATAACAAAAAACCAGACAAAATAAGTTTTTTTTTAAAAAAAAAGAGCAAAATTGTGAAATGTGAGAGAACAGAAATCATCAAATCAAAACCTGTAGCTTAGAAGGACCAGCGATGCGAATAGAGTTGATTTTGGAATGGAGCAAGGGAGGATCATCCACCACAACTGAAACATTGGAAAGATTTCGAGCGCCCATTGGCGGTTGATGCTTGAAACTAACACTGCAACGCTGCAACAAAATTAGAAGATAGAAATGGCGGGAAGAATTGAAAAAGAGAGAACGAAAGAAACAAAAACCTGAACGGAATAGACAGAAACCTCTGCTTGGGAATGGTAGTAGGAAAACTGAAAATATCGGACCTCATTTTATTATTATAGAGAGTATATTGTTTTTCAATCCTTTTGAAATTCTATAGCTACAGAGATACAAGATAACTATCGCTAACTACTGTTCTTATAATGGGACTGGACCGGCCACTCGAACTGGTTGAATCAGAAACCGGCAGTTACTCCTTTAGTCTCCTCCTTTTAGCATTCTAAACCGGAACCGTCTATTATAATTGAAAATCCGGTTCAACCATTTCATAACCCTGAAAATTTAATCAACATCACTTCTAAATCCTATTTAATTTTCTTTTTTTTTTTTATAACATAGTTATAACACCCGGACGTGAATAAAGATATTCGAACTCAATCCACTAGAATTCGAAAGCAAAGATCTTATTAACTCTACTAGCCTTCAACTACAAAATGCTATTTAATTATTTCCTTATTTAAAATTTTCTTTATATTCTTTTATCTTATTAGTACAATAATTTGTGCCCTCATTTTTTTATATCTAAATCTATTTAAATCAAAATTTGGCTTTTCCTTTCCTATTTCATTTCAACGTTTCCATTTTAATTATGTAATTTTTGGTCTGATTTTAAATGTTTGGAACATAAAATATATAGTCTCGTCCAGTCTAGATATGTCTAAAAGTACTATCTCTAACAATACATATAACAACGTGACATTCAACCTTAATTAAAAGTGTTGATAAAATTAATGCTAATGTACATCTAATTCATATATTATTACAAAGTTTTAAATTAAAATTTATTGATTTGCTTAACAATAAAATTTTTAAGAATAAATTTACATCAATTTTTAGCTGTTAATTTCATATTATATTTCCAAATTTATATTTGATTAAATTTGATACTACCTCCGTTTTTAAAAAACTGAAACTTCTACTATTCAAGCTCTTTTTTTTCCTATAATTTTATTCTCATTCTATCATAAAAAGTAATCAACTCACATCTACTCATTATCAAAAAATGGACCCACACGCACTAAAAATAAATTACATTTACTACAAGATAAATGGCAAAATTGTCCAAATTCTACCAAAAATACCAAAAGTCTCACTTATTTAAAAACAACAAAAGGCCATAAATTCTCATTTTTTTTTAAAAGAACGAAGGTAGTGTTATATTTTATATTAACAACAAAGTTAATGAATGTTACCCGTTTTAGGGGCGGGAAAAAAAAACGTAAATAAAAAATCGAATCGAAAATCAATTAACTGAATGGTTCGGTTCAATATTCAATTATGGGTGTCTAAGAACCAAAACTGAATCAAAAACCAAACCAAACCTAACCTAACCTAAGTCGCTGCCTCCCTTCCTCTCTTTCTCTTCCAGTCGTTCCTCTTCCTCCTTCATTTCTGCCTCTCTATCAAACTCTTTTCTTTTTCTGTTTTTCCAATTCCACCGCCTCCTTGTCCTCCTCCATCTCCTTTTTCATCCCAATTACCTCTCTCTCCTCCTCCATCTTAACCGCCATCTCTCATCCAAACATGGACGTTAGGGTTTTCAAGTACTTTTCAACCTAAATCGGTTAAAATCTTCAAATCAGTGTCTACGATGATGAAGATGTCTATCTAAGAACTTCAAATTGTCGTTGACAACCATGACGCGATGTCACCTCCTGAACTTTGAGAAAAAGACTACATTAAAATTATACTCGTAATTCGCTGTAAATTTAGTGATAAAATAAAATCCGATAAAATTATTAGAGTCTAAAGTATTATTATTATTATTATTATTATTATTAAGAGAAAAGAATGAGAGAAAGTAATTAAATAAAATTGAAGGTCAAAAAGTAAAAATAAATTAATGATTTGTTGGGTTAAAAAAAAATATAAATAAAATAAAATAAAATAGTAAATAAATACATAGGGACACGTGAAGGCAAAAGAAAGAAAAG
>CATIWJ010183557.1:0-18396 GCA_949640765.1 Croton laevigatus
CATCTCCTCAAGACACATTTTGAGATTGCGTGTAATTGTCCAAACCATTCGGTTCAAGCGGATAGTTGCTTTGGTTCATAGTACCCTTTCAACGTCTATAAATTTAGGAGCATTGTCTTACTGGCATTTAAATACCCAAAAAAAATTATTGAAAGTGAGAAAAAAAATTATTCTCCTTAAATACCGAAAGTGAAAAAAGGAAAATCTTAAAAACAATGCATTTTATTAGCTCGATTTTCTATTCTTGCATTATTTTATTTTTAATTTCAGTACAATATTAATAACATCAAATTTGTAACTTAAATGTTATATAAACCGAGGTAAAATGAAAATTAAATTGACAATTCATATATAAAAAGGAAATCTAAAATTTCAAACTAGTGAAAGAAACTCATTAATATTTTAGCAAAATTTTCTGTTGATCAAAATGTATAAAACTTAAAGCTCATTGCAAATTGCAATGACATCTCAAAGATCTCGTGATTCTTATTCAACGCTGGAATCACAAAATATGGGACCCATCCATGTCATCCTTAGCAAAGAAGGGATGAATTACATCAAATCATGACATGGAAACAAAATCGTCCCACGTGGTCGGTGATATGTACGACACGCGGAGTACTACTATTGGCTAAAAGGAGCAGCAAAATTCATTTTGGGTCCCACATAGGTGGGCCCAGTAACCGCCCAACTCAGACCTAAAACCTTAACCTGGAAAAGTGCCAAATGCTTTTCCACTTGGCAGTGTTGGCAACGAAATTAAGCACCTCATTTGTGTCCAACAAGAGGGGGTCCCACTTATTTAGTGATATATGATAGTTTAATACATATTTATATATCTACAAAATCATGAACGGTCAGTAAAATGTCTTTTCAAAATAATAATAAATTAATAAATTTATAAAGGTCATTTAATTTGAAAAAAATAATCATAATTATTATTATATTATATTAGTAGCAATAAAGTTATTTCTTATTAATATAATATTTATTTATCATAATTATATATTATTAAAAATTTCGGTAAACCCATAATGATTAAACAATAAACCAAAAAAATTTATAAGTGAAAGTCTAGAATTTAATTAGTCATGATCTGTGCCAAACGAAGGCTTTGTACAGGGAGTCCAAGGTGGTAAAAGACTGAAAATCATCTATCTAATAGGATTTTTTGGGCTCCTTGAATCTAGAATTTTTTGGGTTCAGCAGCCTTGCTTGACGAGAATTGTGAGATTAGGTCAGGAGGTCGATGTTGGTAAAGCCACCTCTCCCTCTATTAAGGTGAGAGTGATTTCCCCCTAGGTTAAGTAAGGGTGACCTTAACCTACACCTAGGCAAGGGCGACCTCCCTCCAGACACAATGTGAGGTGATCATGCCTTTCAAGGGGCCCAGACTTTAGAAGATACTTACAGATGTCCCCTCTCAGTCCAAGTCATTTCATGTCTTGGTCCAACTAGCCAGATATCACCCCCAGCTGTCCAAGTGGTGACCTCCCTTTTGACTAGAGGTGAAAGATTAAGTAGATCGTTCCCGATCACGCAACCCGACCTCTTCTTTGCTGAATTTTGTTAATATGTTATTGGGTTGTTGGAGGTGTGTCAGCTATTCTTCCTAGAATTAGATAAATGAAATTCACTGCACGAAGGGACCTTTATTAAGGAAAAGCGCCTGCTATAGAATCCTTTTATGACAAACTTATATTTGACACGGCCAATATATGGCCTTTTTTACACAAGACTTGGTTTCAACGACCTCTATCTAACATTCAACAAATAAGGGTAACTATAAGAATACATAAGGATGCCCCCTCTAGATACCAAGTCATTTCATATCTTGGTATATCGAGCCAGGGGTCACATTCAATAGTCCGAGTCGTAACCTTACCTTACTTTACAATTGAAATATTTGGCAGGAGCCATGTTCACGCTAAATTCTAGAATGTTCCGGTCAAATGACGCTTCAGTGTCCATGGCCAATTACTTCGCTACCCTTGACCTATTAGACAGATTGCTAAGGGTACACTAGTAATTAGGGACGTATTCCTTTTCTGCTTATAAAAGGAGACACTCCTTCACTTTTGTTCCATTGTTCTTTAAAGATGGTTAGAGATCTCAACTGTTTCCCAAGCTTTTACGTCCTCATTTTGTACCCCTTTTTGCATGATGCTTTCATTAGATATTTTTTACTTTAGGCAAGATAGTGACAAGTTAAATGATGGCGACCACCCTTTCCATGAGAGGTCACTAACCCCAAAATCAATTAGATAATTATCCTACAGCGGTCTTCTTTCGAAAGGGATAACCTGAGATGCACCAATCATGTGAGGTCGAAAATCCTCCAATAGTGACCTTTTTTCAGAAGAGGTAACCCAAGCTGCTTTGAGCATGCACGGTCGCCAAGTAGTTTCTTATGATTCAAATGTTTTACAAAGCTTTATTAACGAAAGCATAGGATTTGCGTCGAGCTAGTGGCATGGTGCTCTTATTTGTTCCACGTATACTTTCTTTGTATATCTTTGTCCTTCAACGTTGGGTTCCCAATTCGATATTGGGAACTTTTCTTCTAAAATCTTGAGGGACGTAATCCTGAATATAACCTCCCATTCTCCATCATCTTGTGCTGCATCCAAATTGATACCTTAAACATCGTGGGTCACTTGTCCAACCATAGTCCCTTAGTGGATTATTTAATGGTAGATTAGTGGACTATTTGGATTTTATTTTGAAGACGAAAGGATTGATAATTATTTTTGAATTTTTGACAAAAAAAAAAAAAAAAGATGATAAAGGTCTGGCAAAGTTGCCAAATAGTCTTTCATATTTTTAAGTTTTTTTAAAATGACCTATAAAATTATCGTATAATCCTTCTACAATTAACTATAATAGAAAAATAACATAAGGACTTTTTAGTTTAATTTTATTAAAATATAAGGAGAAAATCGTTTAATTTCAAAAATATGAAGAGAAAAAAGTTAAATATGTAAAAATACAGAAAAAAAAATCATAATTTTCCCTTTAAAATAAAGGGATTAAAAATTTAATGTTGGTGAAAAATGTTCAGCATTTTAGTTCCTATGTTTTAAAATTTTAAATTGATAAGTCTTTCACTTTTCTGAATATTCAATAATTTAGTCCATTCCCAAATGACATTATTTAGTGCACTAATCAAATGGATGTTAAATGGAGTAAAAAATGCTAAGCACATGAATGGAACATAGTTTAGCATTAAATGGAGCATAAAATGAGCAAAAAATTAGGGTAGACTGCATGCTTCAACCAATAGATCGGAGCTAACAATTTGTTTTGTTTTTAACCATAAAAAAAGAAAGTAATAATCAACATATGTAAGGATTTTTATGATGAATTCAAAGTTTAAAATATTTATGGAAACCAAACACCTAAAAAAATAAAATTTTAAATTGACAAACTACATTAGATGACTGCTAAATATATTCATTTAAAATTTATTTCTTTTCTAAAATTATTATTTTCTAGAATGATCATTAAATTTTTTTTAAGCCTTTGAATTTAGACTAATAAAAAATTTCGAGAATATTAGACGAATGGACTCAGAATATAATAATTTCAAAATTTGAGGGTCTTAAAGAATATTTTAAAAAATTAGAGAATCTGAGAGCATATTGGGCCAAAATTGTCAAATAAAATTGAGAAATTATAACAAATAGCATTTTTTTAAGTTTTTTTTTAAAATAAATGTCACCAAAGATCAATAATTAATTAAATAGCACATTTTTTAGAGTGTTACTTTTATATCCATTTTTTAATATTTATTGAATTGTATTTTTTTAAAAAAAAAAGAGACTGAACTAGTTGATAGAAAAATTGAGAAAGAATACTGGAACCCTAGCGTCTCCTCCCCCAAATGCAGCGGACCGGTAACAAAGGATACCAATCGATAGCCTTTGTGTTGACCATTCATCTGGTACCCTCAGAATAGTCATTAGATCATCGGAAGCCGTCCAAAAGTTTGAACGACTTTTACAGTACCATCATTTGAAAATTTAGAAACATCAAGTTTTTGACGTGATTCAAAACTTTTTTATTTTCATCGAGAATCGTGCTATCGATGAGATTCTATGCTATTTTCATCATGTTTTGAACGAAAATCATGATGTTCTAGTGGAATGTCCATAAGAGAGGATGGATGAATTTAAAACAGAGGAATGAACAAAGTTACATCTTAATCCCTAAAATTTGTTAATATTTTAAGTTATGTTCTTTATTCATTACATACTTTAATGTACGAATAGGAGGAGAAATATTGGGATTGCAAAAAATATCTCTTATATTTCTGTTTTTTAGGGTAATTATATTTTTATTAAATTACTAAATTAATTAATTAAACTTTAAGTAATCTTATAGTTAAAATTATTATAAAATAAAATATTTGTTGAAGGTCTAAGAAAGTGATCCTCCTTATTAAGTGACAGTTGAATACTATTTATAGTAACCTTAAGTGGTGCTAGGTCGGTGACTTGAGGTAGTGACCCAAGTATTTGAGAGGTTGGTAGCCCAAATGGGAGCCTAAGCGACCTCCTTTGCTAGGTGGTGGGGGAGGTCGCTTAGGCGATCTCAAGCCAGGTCTGCAATAGGCGACTTCTCTGAGACTACAGTTTTATGACCTCATCAAACTCTGATAAATAGACCAAGGCATCCTTTGGTGGGTCTCCAAAGTGGGAGAGGCTTACATTTGTATAATTAATAAATTTAATTAAATAATAAATAATAAAATTGACTATTGAGTTTCTAAAATAAAAATAAATGTATACAAATAAATTTATTTCGATAAATTTTATTTTTAAAAAAATAATAATATTTTTAATTTTTTTTAAATTAATGGTACTTAAGAATTTATTATTTTTATATAAATTTAATTACAGTGAATATATAATTAATTAAATTAACTAAAAAAACAATAACGAGAATGTAGAAAACGAGTGTGTTGTTGCATGTTAAGAAAAACTAGTTAATTCATAAATACATATTTTGGTACAGTATTATTTTGTTTGTTTAGATGAAAATTAGAAACAAACACGTAAATAAGAAGACCAAAAAATTTTTAAGAAAATATTTACATAATTTTAGAAGCCTATTTGTTGAGGCAGTTGGTTTTGCATTGTAATTTGCGGTATTTTTGTTATACAAAGTCTTTACAAAAAATTTTATGAGGATGAACTAATAAATTGATATTTGTCCCTCCTAGAGATTTATTTCCATGAAAATTTGAATTTGAATTATGTCCCAGAAGGATAAATGTGATATAAAACGTATTTTACCATTGCATTTAACTTTTATTTATTATCAACTTATATCGATTAAGAATATTATATGAGAATAGCTTATAAGTTATAATATTATATGAGAATAGCTTATAAGTTATAAGAGTATAAGTTAATCCCTTTGCCAAAGGAAAAAGGTTAATCCCATTCACTTTGTTTCACACATCATGGTTCAATGAAAATGTTAAACTACTCATAACAATAAATATGTCCATCCTTATTTCTTGTTTATTTGAATTTCACATACATATATGCTTCGTTTTTCACCAGCACTATTAACCATTGATAAATGCTACTAGTAGTATTTTTTTTTTAAAGGAAAAATCTTGAAATATTATTGGTAGTTTGTAACAAATGATATATGATCCTTCCTTTTTTAATAAATAAAAACCTATTTATTTATGAAATTAAAGTCAGTATAGTAAAATATTAGCTGCATTTGTTTATTTAATTTTGAAATGTAGAAATTTATTAGGATCAATGTTTATGAAAATCAAAAACCTCTCTGTTCCATGTAAAGCGCATCTCGAGGACTAAAAAAAAAAAAAAAAAGAGATGCCTGCTACGGTACGAAGTTTTCAATTAGTAACAGTAGATATAGATCGTAGGAATTGGGATCTACAATGAATCATTGTCTTAAGGTGTTAATGTCTACTTGTCACACCCCCAGTATATCCCCTCCTCTATGCTTTTCTTTTTCTCTCTACTACACTGTATAATATATATTCATGTTTTTTCAGTTTTTCCTATAATTTATTGGAAATTTTACATTCCAGTTTTATATAAATTTATACTAAATCCCTCACTGATCGTCTCACCCCTTCGAAATGTTTATAAGTCTTCGAATTTGGATTAGTCTGGACCATTAATATTGTCTGAAAGATCATTTACCTACAACAACTAGGGGTGAGTAGGGGACAGAACAGGATGGTATTGTCTAATTTCCAGACCCATCCCAGATTTTCGGGACACAAAAAATACACTCTCGTTCCATTCCAATAATTAAGTTGTCCCATTCCATCTCTTCCTATTTTTCAAAATAAAATAGCATGGGACTTCGGGTCCAAGGATAAAACAAAATGACCGGATAAAAAATTAATTATGATTTTTTAAAAAATATTGAATAGTCTACTAAAGAAAATAAATTATTATGAACCGCTATAGAATAATAATTTGATTAATTGATTGTAAGGGTTTAGTCGGACTAAAAATAGTAAAAATAATATGATTATATGGTTTAATAAGTTATGATTGATTTTTATGTTTTAAAATTATTTAAAGTTATATATATATATAATTTCATTTTCAAGATGATTGTATAAAATTTTGTGACATAATGATTTGGTATTTGTTAAAATTTCAGTCCCGTACTGAAATTATTTCCGATAAAAAATTTAGGACAGGACTATAAAATTTACATCAAATTTTTTTTTAAGACAAAATTTTTCAGAACGGGTCGGAATTTCTACAGTGTCCTGCACCCCCCTAACAACAACGGCTACAATATGCAAATTTACTTATTTATTCTATTCAAACATACTATCAAGTTCCGTGTTAAGTAAAACCTCCAACTTCTCATAAAGAATAAATCAAATGTCATTGTTTATTAAGTTATTAATTATGTTTATTGACGCAAGCACTGTTACAAAATTTTGTTTATTAATAAAATTTTTAATCTTGAGCAAAAAAAAATTAATAGTTGAGTGCCTAAAAAAAGTATAATATGATTTCTTTGTAATAATAGATAATTATATATTAAAATACTATTTCGTCTATTGCAAAAACTGAAAATTCAATGAAAAAACACAAGATTATTTAAAATTTATATAATGAAATGAAATATTTAATTTATTCAAGTCACGAAAATGGAATTCGTATGTTCTGGTTACACGATAGCGCTGACGATGAATTTGAATGGACTCTGAAAAGAAAGCCAGCTCAGTAAAATGGGGGCCACATTCGTTCACGTTAGCATCTTGTCGGCTTCCCCAAAGCTTTCCTTTTAGAGCGAGGGCGCCATTATTTATTCTTTCACCTAAATTCTAAACATTGCTCATGTGGGACCTTTTAGTTCATATCCTTTATTCTCTTTACTTTTATTTAGTTATTTTTTAATGTTGGTATGCATATCATATTACCCCTCATCTCATCCCAACAAACAAAATAGATTAAACAATAAACTACAAATAAAACAAATCAACATGTAAAAATTAAATTGCAATAAAGGAGAACGAAAATCCCTACGAAAAGATGCTGAAAAATAAAAGATCACTCAATCTAAAATTACGTCCAAATAGATATAGATATAGATTTAATTTACAATAACTAAACAAAATAATAGAAAATAATCTGTGAAAAAGGGGTAGCCATCAATATCAGTTCAGAACTTGTTAAAAATCAAATTTAATGGAAAAATATAATATATATTCATCATCAATGTTCTCAGCTACATAGGAAACAATAGATCTTAAATATGATCTATTATATTTAAAAGATTTTATAGTAACACTATATAGTCATGAAAATTTTGATATTTTGATACGCCAAAGTGTAACTTAATGGTAAATGTGCCTCTAATATGCCATATAGACTAGGGTTCAATTTCCCTGAACAACAATATTAAAAATAATAAGTGTACCTTTAATATGCCCTATGGACTAAGGTTCAATTTTCTTGAACAATATAATACTAAAAAAAATTGACAGTATGAGTTTATTATAGCTATAGTAACGTATTTTAATATAAATATTTCAATATATAAGAAGAAATTATGAAATTGAATGAAGAACAAAATATTTAAAGAGAAAAACTAATTTTTATTGAAGATTGATAAACAGGAAAAAGGACTATTGATTCATTCATTATTGAAGAAGAAAAGAAAATTTACAATACGAAAAACAGTAAAGGTGAAGATCCTTTTATGCTTCTATCTCTGCCATATGGTTAAAGATTGCTGGTTGAAGAAAATGCTCCCATGTGCTAGAATCAAATTTTGTTATCAGTGAAACGGTATCGTTTCACTTAATAACTTGCTCTTCTCCGATTGATCCGCCTCTTTCAGCTCTAGCAGTCAATTTGTCAACAGCTCTTTGTTCAAATTGTGCCTTTGTCGACCCATCTTCTTTGTCAAGCCTGTTTCTTCATTTTGATTTCCATGGAGCTTCTTTTTCTATAACATATAAATATAAAGCATGCCAAGGTAGCTTTCTCCTATGCATCAAATAGGTGCTAATAGTGTGGTTGACATGAATTGAATTCAAGACCTATACATTTTACAACTTTTGTGATATGTATGATGACCAACCGGCCATGTCCTGATTAGTAATAAATTTTAAGATATCTTAAGATGACTCAATCTTAAATCACAATAAATCCTTTCCATCTTAGAAAAAAGCCATTCTCATATAATTTGAAGTTTATCATAGAGAAACATATTTTAATATAAATTTTCTTCTAGTGACGCTTTTTTCCCCTTGCCTGCCTAACATGGTATGCTTTGTCTATTTTTGATGGACCATTTTGCGGTTGTCTTCTAGTTTCTTTGATGGCAAAACGTCCATTTTGTTTTCAATTTTGAGTAATAGATTACTTCATAGTTGTTTGACAAAAGGAAAAGGTAACACCATACTTATTAGTTTGATAACTATGTTTAAAGTATAGCATAAAATATTATAACATAAAACTTTATTATATACTTTATTGTTTAAGAAAATAATTTTTAATAAGCTACAGTTTATACAGTCCAAAAAAAAAAAATTGGAATGAGTTAGTAACTTTTTTTTGTCTAAATCAATAAAATTGAAATAAAAAGAATGTTAATTTATGAATTAGATATGATATTGTTATATGTATTGGCATTAATTTAATCAACTAATACAGATTAAATTGATATGATACGTATCATAATCACATATTTTCATGCGGAATAACATAATAATTAATCACTTTTTTTTTATGTCAAAAAAAAAAATCCCTTTTTTTTTTTAAGGTATAATAAATTATCTTTGATATTACCAATTAATCGTGGGTTGGTCTAGTAGTGCCAGGGGCTAGACTTTGGTAGAGAGGACCAAGGTTCAATCCCCCACAACTACGATTGAGAGGAGCGCAAAATTTTAACCCCGGAACCAGCTCCGAACCGGATTAGTCGGTCCACGGTAAAAAGTGGGTTCGGATACTGGTGGTTGTATACCAAAAAAAATTATCTTTGATATTATAATAAAAAAAACCTGTAATTTTTTTTTTGTTGCACATCACAATCTTACTTATAGTGAAGTTGAAATGATCAAACTCTCTCCCTACTAACATATTAACTTGATACATATTTATGTTTATGGGTCTGGAATGGTATAGTGGTAAGGATTTAGTAAAGCATTTAGTAGTAACAGGTTCAAGCTCCACTTCACGCAATAAAAATTTCTATTCTCTTTAAATACGTGTGTAAAATGTCTATGTAAAAGAAAAGAAAAGAAATGAGGATGTGACTGTTAGAAAAAAAAAGAGAGTAAAGTTACTGTCAATAAATAGGAAATAGAGAACATAGATAATCAAATAGGAGGTCGCGTAAATCACCGACTGCACAAAGCACATCTACACACAAAACCAAAACAAAGATGATTGCTTAGCTGAAAATGTCCTCCATTATTTATTATCAGCCTGTTGCCCTTTCAATCAAAACGATACAATACAAAAAAAAAAGTAGGCCTAATTAATTAAAATTTAAACTTTAGTGGTAGATCCCATCGATGAAACCATAAACCTATTATAAATTTCATTTTCACAGAGTTCATTTAATCTAAAATCTACAACCTGAAATCCATATATAGAACACATTCATATATAGTTGATTTAAATTGAATCATTATTTTTTTTAAAAAAAAAAATCTGCCCATATGTTGTAATGAAATTTTTTCTTGCATAGATTGTGGTTTATTTATTTTTCATATAAATATAAAAATTCTTATTAATTCTTGTTTGGTTAATTTTTCTCTATTTTATGAGAAGTTAATTCTCTATGAAATACACTTATGAGGAAGTTATTTTTCAAGACATAGAATATCAATGTGTTTGGTTCATATTTTTAAATGTAAGGAAGTAAAATTATTTTAATAATTTTCATATAAAATGACTTTTCTACCCTAAAATAAAATACTTTATACTTTAAAAGCAATTGCATGTGCGGGTAAAATGGAAAAAAAATATTTTTAGGAGGAGGGAAAATGCACTAGATTAGAGTAGTGGGGTAAGTTATTTTTCAGAAAATGGCTCTATAATAGCAACTAAACATTTTAAAGAAGGCTATTTTCGAGAAAGTCTACTTTCTCTCCTCAGCTCACCTAACCAAGCACCACCATATTATATTTATATTCCATTAATAGAAATGAATTTTCCAATTTTGTTTTTTGAATTAGGAGGTGTTTGGTTATATAGATTATGAAGAACAAACTTCACAAAGTGATAAAAAAAAGCTGTTTATTTCATTTTATTTATTCTACATAGGACTGCAAACGAGACGAGTCAAGCTGAACACTGCATTGCTCGAGCTCGACTCGTTTAAATTTTGAGTTTAATTTTGTTCTTGAGCATGACTTGTTTGTTAAACAAGTGAGTTCGAGCTCGGCTTGTTTGTTAAACAAGCGGCTCGTGAGTTCGCTAAGAACTTATACGAATATATTAATATTTACCTTAAGACTCTCATACATTCTTCAATGGAGACAACGGTGAGAGCGAAGGGAAGAAAAGCTTAAATCGAAAATTGCAGTGGTAGATTCGAAAAAAAAAGTTGATAAGAGGAAATAAAGAAGCAGTAGAAGAGTTCCGAAGTTGAAGAGTCATCGCAGATTTGAAAGAAAGAAGAGTGAGTTGCATAAGATGGAGAGTGGCTGGTGAGAGTAATCGTCAAGCTTGGCTCATTTAGCAAGCGAACGAACATGAATGAGTATTTAGCAAGCCGGGCACTGGGCGAGTTACTAGTAGCTTAACTCATTTGCGGCCATAATTTCTACATAACGGGAAGTAAACATATTTCACATGTGTAGACTTATTTTTACTTTTCATACCTAAATTTTATGGTTGTAACGATGTGATGCCCTAATTTTCTTTTTTTTTTTTAACACCTCCAACTTATAATATGTATCGCTGTCGTGAATTTCCTTTCCTGCCATAAATTCATCAAATTTATAAATTTCATTTTTCAATAAAACAAAACAACCACTAGTATAAAGGTAAAAACTAGTATAATTACTTCCTTAACATAATTCATAATTAATTGTAAAGATGCGAGTGAGGTGTCAAATCCCAAGATTCCTCTCTCTTCCTGTAATGAAATACTATGGCCCCAACCTCCTCATACACGTCTCTATATAAACACACTCTCACTCACTTTCTCTTCACCAATTACTCAAAGCTTACTACTTTCTTATTGTTTGCTTCTCTATTTTATTTATTTCTTTGTTCTTACATTTTCTCCTTGGATCCCAATGGCTACTGTTGAGGTAATTCACTTCTTTCTTGTTCATCATCACTCTAATTTCCATGGACGTTCTTGATTTAGCATATTTGACTAATACTATTTTTCAATCTCTTGATCTTGGGCAAACAACATCTCATTCAAATGGTTAGAGTGATGCACCTTCCTGACCTAAGATTTCGAATCCTGCTAGTTACTTTAAATGAGTTTTAATTTGATAATTTAACTTGGAAAAAAAATAACATCTCTTGATCTTGGATGATCGGTTGGCTTTTCTTTTAAGTTCTTTCATAGAGTACTCTCAATTAAGTTGCTGTCAACCTTTTTTTGCTATGAATTGATTTAATTCTGCAGATCAAATCAATATTAATTAGTTTTAGTTTAATTAATCATAATCAAGAATGCTTTTAGGTTATTGATTTTGAGATCTTTTTCCAGGTCGTATCAGCCCAAACTGCATTTGCAGAGGAAAAAACAGAAGAAGTGAAGGATCCTGAGACAGTCTCTACAGTAACAGAATCAGTTACTGATGAAAAACCAATCAAAGAAGAAGAAGCAGTTGCAGAAACAAAAGAAGAAGCTAAAGCACCTGAAGCTCCAGCTCCAGCTCCAGCTCCAGCTGAAGTTGTAGTGGAGGAAACTAAAAAAGTAGTAGAAGAAGAGACCAAAACCGAAACCGAAGAGACCCCACAAGAGAAAATTGAAGAAGAAACACCTAAAGAAACAGAACCAGAAAAAGAAGAGAGTGAGAAAGAGGAGTCACCAAAAGAAACAGTAGCTGCTGTAGAAACTGTGGTTGAGGAGCCTCCTAAAGAGACCACAGAAACTAGTACCGAGACACCGGCGCCGGAACAGGAAACCGCACCGGCGGCACCAGAAACTGCCGTGGAAGCTCCCAAGGAAGAAGGTGAAGAGAAAACTGAGTAATGTGCTGGATAATAGTGGCCTTGTTTGTTTGTTTGTGGATGCATGTCCACTTAAATGTTTGGTTTAATTTTCTATCTTAGTTTAATTAGTTAGCTTTTGTAATGTGGGTTTGAATAAGAGGTAAAGAGAGGTATATCAGATACAACAAGGGTCCTAGGTTGGCTCAGACCAATGGGAACTCACCACATGGCAGACATGCATCGGTAGATTTAAGGTGGAGATGTTTTTGGGTTGGGTTTATTTGGGGGGAACGTTTGCCTGTTGCTTCCAGCTTGCAAGTCCATATATTGTATTTTATATGTTATGTTGATGCTTGTAATAATATTATTAATTAAGAATAAATATAGTGTTTGTTTAATATAATTCTGTCCATTTTGCATTTTGGATGGCCTGCTATGATGAAGAATTTAGATTATAACTTTATTTTTGCGCTATTACACCTAATTAGAGGACAATTTTGCTTTTGCTTTTGCTTTTGCTTTTGCTGTTGCTGTTGATTGATTGTGCTTTGATAGTAAATTAGCCCCTTTTTCTCATTTAGGAGATCATAGTCCTAATTTCGTTTGGCAATGGTGGCACTCATGCTTAGTCGTAATAAGGTATTCCGGTCACATCTACCTCCCATGTGTGTATTGTTGATTTGATTAAGTTTGAATTACCAACTTTTATTTAAAAAAATTTACAGAATTCTGCCATTTTCAAGTTTGTTTTGGTTAGTATTTACTTAATTTCGAAAAAATAAAAGAAAAGAAAACCTACATCGTAATGTAAAGGGTTGGGTAGTTTTATAGTTGTGCTATGAAAGCCCATTAAACGGCCCAAATTGATGACAGTAGACCATAGTCAATCCGAAAACCCACGAAAGAAATTGAATGGACGACAATTTTCCGATAGTAATCTCGGAGAAGAGGGAAAAAAATGGCTTCTTTGGTAGTAAAATCGACATTGACAAGAGACAAAGATGAAGTGTATGTAGGAGCAATGCCGTTAAGAGCCACGAAAGGACCAGCTCAGCTGCTTATGTCTTCTGCTTATTCGCTTAATTTCTGGGATTTCCAACATTTCGTGGTCATTATTAAATCTCATTCTCCACCTCCTCCTTCTCAGGTTATTTATCCTCTGTATGCTGAATTCCTTTATATACGTATATAATTTTGTTTGGGTGTTTGAATTTATTGCGCAATTGATATGATTGTGATAAAATTCTAAGCAGTTGTTATTTAAATTGTAGGCCTTTGTAGTTTATGATTTTCAGCCAAAAGATCCCGAAAACATTTTTACAGCACTCGCAGTTCTATCTGGTAGAGCAGTGCCAGGTGAGAGTACACCTTTTTGTAAATTATAACCACTCTTCACTTTTGGAAACTCTTTTTTTTTTTAACAGTTGGAAACTCTTGTTTATAAGTTGCCAAAATTGTAACTTTAATAAAAATTAAGAATGAATACTTGGTTAAACTAGGTTCTTTGGGGAAAAATTAATAAAATGATTATGATTTTTTTTTTTTTTTGAAAATTGAGCTAACATGTGGATAGTTTATCTATAAAATATATTTAATTACCTAATTTTGTGCAAGGGATTAGATGCCTAGTCTAACTATTCGGTTGTGTTGTAGTCTGGTGATTAGTGCGTTGAATTGTAACTAATTGGTTTTGTGTTGTAGTCTAGCGATTAGTGCACTGTATTGTATATAATTGGTTACGAATTCGAATACCTGTCCTGTCACAAGTAATGATTGTCCATTTTAATGATTTTGTATATGAAGGAGGTGTTCTGGTGCGGAAGTTGAGAAAACTGCCAAGAAAGAAATGTTGGTTCATTGGATCCTCTCAAGTAGATGCTCTATGCGCTGCAGAAAAATTCAACCAAAGCTGGGAAACTGATTTAACAGTTGGTCTTCATGATTGTCGTCATTATACAAATGGTAATAACAACACCCTTGATTCCCTTGATTTAATTTTCTCGAAATCATGTAATTTTCATTGATTTTTCTTTTATCAATTTGAAGGACTAGTTGAGGTTCTCACTGGCAAAAAATATGTGCTAGACCACCTGAGAAGCACAAGCACCTTCCCTCCTCAGTCTTAGAACATCTATTATAAGGTAGATAACAATTAAATACGGTGTCGTTTAGTTAATTCTGTTTTGCTTCACCAATTAACTCACTTGTTTAGATTGTACTATGAAAGTTGAATGCTGTTTTTATTATTTTATGTCTCTACTTGACTCGAAAGTTGTCAGCTGTTTCTTGATGATGCCTAATGTGAAGGAGATGTGGAGAACAGACAGCTTATGCTATCAAAGGGTGACATAGAAAATTCCAGGAAGAAGCCTCAAGGCTCAAACTTGGTGAGTTGTAGTATTAGAGAAACTTCCTTCTCTACTATTATTAATTGATTCTTTCTCGAGTCATAAGATAAGATACTCCTTGTAACTTTCTCCCCAGCTGCATCTCATTGCTACTCATGTTTGTAATTATAACCCAGAAATTGCCACTTGTAATGTACTTTTAGTGATGGTTACTTTAGTGTAATGGTTAATTATAGTGAAAATAGAAATTTTATTTTTGGGAAATGGCGAAAGTAGAATCTGTTATTTACTTTAGAGAAAGAAAATGTAATGTATTTATAATTACAATGTCCAGGTCATAACAAAAATAGAACTAACATTGCAGAGCAAATGTCTAACTAATCAAGAAAATGACCGGTTAAATGTAAAAGAGTAATGGTCCAGTCTAATAAGTACTAACTTATAGTGTAAGGCAAATTCTATCAACAAATGCAAGGACCAAACCTTTCTATCAACACTGGGCATAGAGGCAACGCCTTATAAAAAAGGCACATACTTTCTCATAAATGACAATTAATATTCACTTTTATTATAAAGAACACAAAACTGTTTTATTTATATAAGAAAATATTTCATTTTATACAGCAGAAATCAAAATGATCTGATTCAGAACTTTCTAAATAAGGTTGACAGAGTAATATGGTCCTTCTTCTGCTTGTTTTTGAACATAACCATCCTGCTTCTGCTTATCGTCGGAAGTCGAAAATGGTCGTGTATCCATTAATTGTATGCGTAGGGAGTTTGTAGTGGTGAGAAACTCGTGGACAGACACAAATCTTGGCAGGAAGTCCCTTGGTTGCTTTAATTATGGGGTTTGTTTAGAAATTCAATATCATTGCTTAATTGTAAACTTGATTGTCATTATATATTGTGTAGAACGATTGAGAATTTGTTGTTATAAAATATGCAGCACTTGCAAGGTTCAATTAACTATTTATATTCTCTAACAAGTTATGCAACTTGCATTGTTTTGTGTTTGGATCTTTTCTTTGTAAATTATTTGCTAAGAAAATTGAAACTGGTTGCAGTTGGAGGTCATTTAGCAACAAATTTCCTCATTTCTACAAATTAGGTTCTTAAAATTAAATGACAACAATTTCAACACATTTAAAATTATTTGCTGTTATTGTTCCTTACTTTGCTTTAGTTTTTATCTAATAATTTGATTTGATTAAATTTTTTGTGACGATGTTTGATTAGAGTTCGGTTTAACCTGTTTGGTCTAAACCAAAACAGCCAAATCAAACCAGCAGTTTTGGTCCAACCCGAACCATTACATCCTTTCAATTTGCAACCCTTCACTTCTATAAATACAACCAGCCCCCACTTGAAATTTACTGCATTTTGCACTTCCAAGTTTAGAATGTTTAATGCAAAAATTCTGCACCATTTAATACTCCTGTCATCTCTTGCAAAAATTCATTTGGGTCAAGTGTGATTTACTTTGTAATTTGTATTCGCAGTTAAAGTTTTAAATTGTTTTATCCTAGTAGTAATTATTCTATTAACATTGGGTACCGAGAGGGGAATAAAATTCCTTAAGGACAAACAGTGAATTCTGTTGACTCGGTTTTGTTATTGTGTTTAATTTTTGTTCTTGCATTTGTTATTGCTATTAATATTTATTTATTAATTATTTAAATTTAATTTAAGTACTACGGAAGTAACAACATATATTTATGAACTAATCAGGAGATAGTAATTTTGGAGGAGATTGCAAAAGATAGCTAGGTGGAGTAGAAAAATGAGATTGCTTACAAAATGTGATATCCGCCCCATTCAGGAGGAAAAAAAATTCATACCTTTAAACAAATGTCCATTAATTTAATATAGACGAGGGAACTAAGGTTGAGCTCAACATTCAAGCAAATTGGCGTCCAGGAGACTAATTGTGTTGCAATTTTTCTCTTGGGATTATCCTATTCAGTTTATATTCTAGATCTTGCCATCTTTTAGCAAGAGTACCAATAAGTGTGCACATCATTTTCAATTTTTTTTTCTCCTAATATTAATAATCACTTCATTATTTAATCTTATTGTATACAAATAGCGTCACTTTGGCTATTCTAGTCATAACATTAGTATTGGAAATTTCGGCTATTTGGGTAATAGCCCATCTAAAAAGAAAAACCGAATGATTTAGAAGCCCATCTAAAAAGAAAAACCGAATGATTTAGAAGCCCATCTTCAATTTATGTTTAAAAACAAAAATTGCCTAATTTGTTTTACAAACTAGTAGTTTTTATTTTTTAGCATGAATGCACTCGTAGTTTTGAAATTTTTTATTTAATTATATTTGTAATTACTATAAAATATTTGTTATTGGAATCCATTATACTTTCAAAAATAGAAAATAAATTGATGTTCGAAGAAATAATTGAATTTGGCGAGGTAGTACGTGAATTTACAGTGTTTCTCCTGATGTTTTTACCCAAAGAAATAGTACATGATATAGAAGAAGCAATGATGATGGGTAAAAGAAAAAGCAAAGCCCATGAGTGAATGAAGGGTTGAAGCTTTGTTGGGAGATAGCAATGTCCTTTCAATCACGGAAACCAAACACCCTCAAAATAATATACATTAGCTTCAGCAAAAAGAAGAAACTAAAGCATTCATTTTTCTCTGATAAAATGAGAGAAAAGTGTAAGTAAAGGAGATGTGATTGTTCAACCAAATAAACTCCTACAACCTTTTTTTTATGAGAAAGGCCAAAAGAAAAGATCCTAAGTGGAGCATTTCCACCACCGCTCCACAATGGTTTATTAAGCAAAATTATCTCTTTTCACTGTTTAAATTATGATTAATTACTTTAGTGGTATTCTATCAATAGCTTTTTATAAAATATCGAAAGGGTTTTTTCTCATTAAGATATACAAAGTCGGTTTATGTTTATTTTTAACTTATGAAAATAGAATGTGTAATTTTTCTTTGATAAAAAAGAACAAAAACTCATAAAAATTCTGAAAATCGTCACATGTCATTCTTCTCCCTTCGTCCAGAAACTTGAAGAAGTTTGTGTACCACCGATGGCCGGCGGAACCACCATTTGTGCCGCTACCATTATCGGTGAAAACTAGGGGCGGCGCAAAAAACCATTCATGATGGGGTTAATTTTATTTGCATCTTTAAAATTCATAACTTTAGTGGGTACTATATATTTATGGTTATTTCTAAAGAAAAAAAAAAATTTAGTGGGATTTACAAATGAATTCTGTAAAATTTTGTAGAATTCAATTGTTTCAAAGTGGTCTTAAAGGCATAAGCTCCTGAGGAATGATATGATTCTGGAAATTGGAAAGTAAAACAGGGAAATGATTTTGTAAAAGCTGAGTTGTTTTGGGAGTTAGATGTAA
>CATIWJ010183614.1:0-16611 GCA_949640765.1 Croton laevigatus
ATTATATTAAAAATATAAAATTTATTTATTAAATAACTAATATAAATTTTACTTAAATATTTATTAACTTTCAAAATCTATTATCTCAATGATATAAAAGAAAAATCACCACCTAATTTTCTTAGTATAATCTAGAAATGAGACAATTATTATCAGATAAAAATAAATGGAAGTTGTGATACTTATTGTGTAATGGATAGATAGTATTCAAAATTTTTTTTGAAAAAATACACTTTTTCTCCGTGTTTTGTAATATTATACTCTTTTGTTCCTCAATTTTTGATATAAGACTCTTTTATCTCAGTATTTTGCAAAATTCAACTTTTGTCTCTCTATTAAAATTTTCATCCAATTTTTTTTTATAATTTCTAAAATACCCTTTTGAAAAAATTTATTATTATTTTTGTATTTTGTAATATTAGACTATTTTGTCTCTCGTTTTTTAATATTAATCTCTTTTATCTCTGTACCTTATAAAATTAGATTCTTTTATCTTTTCATCAAAAATTTGTAAAAAAATAATTTTTTTTACATAATTAGTTATAAAATAATAATTTTTTTTATAAAATTTGTTACAAAATGATAATTTTTTATCTCACTAAAAATATCAATTTATAAAAATAAAAGGTAATAATAAAATTTTTATTACCTCTTATTAAATTAGTAATAATAAAATTTTCTTATTTTCATAAAGTGATATTTTTAGTGAAATAAAAAAATATTATTTTACTCGACAGAACCTAAGCTGTATCTAAAAAAAAATTATTTTTTTTATATTTGCTTTTTATGTAATAAGTTAAGGGGCATTTTAGGTATTTGATTTAATCCAAAAGTACGTCAGAAGTTCTACGTCCTGTTTCAAACTCGTGAATCTGACCCGGTCATCCCTTCTTTTCTGGCTATATATCGATGATAAGAAGAATACCAAACACAATGTTAGATTCCATCAAGTAGAGTAATCATTATTATTATCTTACTAAAAATATCATTTTTGAAAATCAGAGGTAATTGATATTCGGAACCACTAAAAAGGGGATCCAATAGAGGTCGGACCGTCCGGGATGAAGAGTCGGTAGATGAGATATGAAGAGGTACCGAACCGAACCTGCGCGCAAGGAGAAGTAAGATCGGGCGAAGCCCTTAGGGAGCCACTCCGATGCTTAAGTCAGAATTTGCTTAACTCAGAAAGGAACAATCAGAGAAAGCAGTTAATGCGATACCTGGCACAGTAATCGAGGTTTGGTATTTATAGCAAAGAGTCTCCTGACGATTGTCATAGTACGGGCCGACAATTCCTGACATTCCCTTAGTACCTTCAGTGGCTTTGTCGGCGTACGGTCCTGCAGTAGTTCTGACATGCCAGTCCCAGGTCTGCGCTTGGCATTTTCCGGACCGATGTCTTGGATGAAGGCTCTTCGGTGTTGGTTAAGCCAATGTGGCGATGTCGCCTTCGGACATCGGGTTATAGTCCGTTGTCCTAATTTCCATTCGATCGGGCGATATGCAGATCTTCGAACCGAACCATGTAGTTGTGGAATTCGACCGGCCTATCCCCATGATTTGGGGGGACGGTGTTATCGGTAATAATAAAATTTTAATTATTAGTAATTTAAAATAAATTTATTATTATCTCTTAATTTTCATGAAGTGGTGTTTTTATTGAGTCAAAAAGTTATTATTTTGTGACAAATTATATAAAAATTATTATTTTATGCCTCATTTTATAAAAAATTATTATTTTATGATAAAATTTTGATGGAAGTATAAAAAAGTTTAATTTTGCTAAATACAAGGATAAAAGAGTCTAATATTAAAAAATAAGGGATAAAAAGTCTACTATTATAAAATATATGGACAATAATGCATTTTTATCCAAAATGGTACATTAGAAATTATGAAAAATATTAAATAAAAATTTCGATAGGATAATAAAATATTTTAATTTTATAAGATACAAAGATAAAAGAGACTAATATCTAAAAATGAGAGGGAAAAAAAAATTATAGAATATGAGATAAAAGTGTATTTTTCTTTGAAGATAACTTTCATAAATTGACAATTTCTAATGAATACACGGACTTATCTTTTAAGTCTTATGGATTTTGATCCACGAATATACTATATAATAATAATATGGCGATTACTAGTTGCTGTCATAAATTAATAATTTATAGTATATATATAAATGTGAGAATGAGATTTTTGTTTTCATCTCAAACGCTGTTATAAAATATATACAATTTTTTTTTTGAATGAATAAAATAAAATATATACAATTAAGAATAAAGTTGATTATATATAATTATAATTAATTAATTACATTTAAATTATATTATAACTAAAAATATTATTTTAATTATTAATTAATAAAATTAAAATATAAAAGATATTATATCATTATTTATAATTAATAATTATATACAAATCATATTTTAATAAAAAATACTATTAGTGAAATAATCCAAGCTGTGAAATTGACAATATTATTTTAGAAACCTATAGTATTACTGTATTGACAATAACTACATATATATATAATTCATAGTAATGATCAATTTACTTTCCTAAGTATTACTGTATTAATTGACTTATAATGTTTATTTGTCTATAAGAAAATTTTATTTATAAGTATTAAATATATAATTATTTTTATTTTGTGTTAAGTATATAATTTAATTCTATAAGGTTTGAAAAATAAAAATTTAAAAATTAATCAACATAATTACATAAGAGTAGTAATAAAATAATAATAATATTGAAACCTTAAATTTTATTATAATTTTATTTATGATAATTGATTAATGTTTCTATTTACATTTAAATAAATTTTTCTATATCTCTTAATAATTAAATTTATATATAATTAAAAAAAATTTAAATATTATAAAATCAAATAATGAGCATGTAAGCGAGTGGATATGTACGTTATGTACGTTAAAAATGCTAGTAATAAATAAATGCAACAAAAAGAATGCAATATAATTATTTCCATTGAAATTGCTCCTAATTAAAGGAAAAGTAAACATGTATATTATTTTTTAAAAAGCAAAACAACGTTTTAAGAATTAAAATTTGCCTATTTGATTTTAAAATTTAAATTAAGATATTTTTAAATTTTCTTTACTGCTCTGGCTTCCAAACGAAAATGGTTAAAATCATGTATTAAATAAATAAAAAAAAGTTGCAATCAAATACTATTTTATCGGAAAATTAAAATCAACAAATTTATTTCAATATTTTTTATTTGTTTGTATTTGTAACAATTGATAATTGAATAATTTAATTTAATTTAATTTTACAAAAGCATAAAATTGTTCATTTTAGATTTTTGTCCCATAAAATCTGGTAAAAAAAACATAAATGTATTAAAAATTAATAATTCAACCAATTAACAGCAAACATTTCTCGTAGAGTTAGTGCAGTAAAACATTTAAAAAGTTTCTTTTTTTTTGTCTTAAAAAAAGAAAACTGGGATACTTGAACCTAGAGGTATTGCAATTTTTAAGCACGTTAAGACACAGTCCAGTGACAAATACATTCACAACCCCTGACAATAGATCAAGATTCGAACACACTCCGATTTCAAAAGGTATTGCAATTTTTAAGTTGTCTTTTATCAGTTATATTTTAGATTTTGTATGAAATAACCGGTACTCTAAATTCGACGTGGAAATTACTTGCATACGGGAGTCCACGAAATCCCAATGAAAATAAGGTTCCTAGACTACTTGGTTCAAGGTTCCCAGACTACTTGGTCACCAAGTGTGGACCAAGTTAATAAAATGAAACATTAGTGATGAAAAGATTTTACATTATGATATGCGGCTAAACAAATATTTTCAAGACATCCTATCATCATATATCTACATGCACTTGCACTTTTACATAATTAACCAACTTCATAAACAGGAGTAAGCTTCAGCCCAGTTGGTTAAGGCGGTGAGCTTTTCCCGGCACGGCCCGAATTTGACTCCTATTTCCCCCCTCCCCCTTAAATTAGAATAGATTTAGGATATCTATGGTAAAAAAAAAAAAACTTCATAAACTTAAACAACAAATACCAATATAAATCAGTTTTTATTTATAGCTTTAAATCAGAGCTATTCTGCTTATTCAAGGCTCCAAAGAGAGGGAGAGAGAGCAAACTCAAAAGAATCTCATAGTACATTATGTACTTTGAAAAAATGGCAGTCTTAACAAACAATAGAGAAGAAGCACACAATCTTCGGGGACAGCTTCAGGAAAGGCCAATGACCTTACCGGTGGCAGTGTCAAGATCGATGTCATAAAAGCAAGGCCTTGTTGGAAGTCCAGGCATTGTGCTCATTGTTCCAACCAAAGGATAAATGAAACCAGCTCCGATGCTCGCTCTCACATCCCTTATCGGTAAAACAAATCCGCTGGGTGCTCCCTTCTCGCTTGCGTTGTGTGAGAATGAATACTGGGTTTTGGCCATGCAGATAGGTAGACCTGAGAATCCTTGTCTGCTATACATCTCAATTTGCTTCTCTGCCTGGTAACATCATCATGCCAAATAAAAAATGATCCCCACTCTTTTTCTCATAGTATAAAGAAACAAATAGCTTTCTTATGACTAAGAGCATAAACATGTTTTTATTTTTCAATTTAAACCTCAAAAAATAAAACCACAGCTGAATTTCTAAACAAGATTTTGTCAAATATTAACTGAAAATGCTTACTTTTGGCATTAGAATTCCAGATGATAAAGATTTGTTAGAATTATACTTCCAAGAGATCCAAAATGCAAGTTTAGATTGGCATTTTAGTTTGGTAAACAATTCTTTAAGGTATTAGTCATTTTTCAGTTCAACAAAAATATATAAGGAAAGAAATGAAACCAGAAAAAGAGAAATACAATAATTGAACACACCCCTAAATGAATCCATAAGCAATTTAAAATTTGAAACTTTAGGACAAAGAATGAATAAAGGTTGAAGAGTTGATTCCAAACACAACATGCAAAAGATTTTATGTACCTGCTCCGAGTACTCAACACCACTAGCACCATATGACTTTGCTATAGCTTCTATTTTCTCCTTGATACTAACATCCAATGGGTATAGAAACCTCAATGGTTGTGTCACATTCTCACAGGCCTTTTGAACTGCAATTCCCAGGTCAACCTGAAGATCATGATAAAGTTAGTTCACTTGGAAAAAATGTACGATAATTTGTCCACTAAAAATGCATAAGGAGCTAATAACAAATTATGATGCAGGTTCATAATCCTGATATATATTCCAAAAACAAGACAATTTCAAACATCACTGAATTTAGAAGAATTTTTTATTTTTAGAATAGAATTTTTGAAGGCTTGATCAATCGGAAATGTAACTAGTATGTCTGAAGGTTGGTTTTGTTATTCATTCGAGTTTATCAATTAGCCGAAGAGTGGTTTGGTTGGACGAAATTGAACATTAATCAGACAAATGCAATAAAATAATGAGCTACTTTTAATTACATCATACCAAAGAGTTACTAAAGAAGCCTTTGGAATATACCATTGAAAGAAACATTTTCCAATTGGAATCACTTGAATGGTATTTAGAAGTCAGAAAACATTTAGAATTTGCATAAATTGCCTGAAACGGTTCTAGTTTTCTTCTAAAAATGGGAATGGCACAATCTATTCCTGAGGTATCTAAATGGTCAATGATAAGTGGACTCCTTGCTTCGCTTTGAATCCCATCTTAAAATATCATTCCCTTATTCTAGTCTTTCTGTTCAAATCTCTGGGTTGAGTGAGTTTGTGCAATAAAACTATAAATGAAGACAAATTATTATTATATACCACTTCACCTAGTCTTTCAAGTTGAGAATAACAATAGATAAATAGGATTAAGTGACTGACCGCTCCCTTCCCACCGTGGGCATGGTGAGTGCAAACAACAGCATCATATGCTCCAGCAGCCAGAGCTGCATTTTTCACTGCATTAAGTTCCGCTTCAGTATCAGTAGAAAACATGTTCACTGCAACTACAACATTTACGCCATAGGCCTTTGTATTTGAAATATGCCTGGCCAGATTGACACACCCAGCTTCAACCAAAGCCACATTCTCAGTTGTGTAGGCATGGTCAAGAGGCTTTCCAGCAACTACTTCTGGCCCACCACCATGCATTTTCAGGGCTCTGATGGTTGCAACAATAATGGCGCACTGAGGCATTAAACCGCTGTACCGGGACTTTATATTCATGAACTTCTCAGTTCCAATATCAGAACCAAAGCCAGCTTCTGTGACCACAAACCCACCTGGCCCTACCAGCTTCAACGCAATTTTATCAGCTACAATGGAAGAATTTCCATGAGCGATGTTTGCAAAAGGACCGGCATGTACAAGAACAGGCGTTCCTTCAAGGGTTTGCATTAAAGTAGGATTAATGGCATCCTTCATTAGTACAGTCAAAGCACCTCCAACACCAAGATCATCAGCTGTTACAGGGTCACCAGCCTTGCTATTACCTACAACCATTTTACCAAGCCTTTCTCGCATATCAGCAAGAGATGTTGTGAGGGCCAATACCGCCATTATCTCGCTAGCAACAGAAATATCAAATCCCGTTTCTCTCACCATCCCCTTTTCTTCTGGACCTTGACCAACAGTAATCTTCCTCAAGAACCGATCATTAACATCCATAACTCGCCTCCATGTAACTGAATCAGGGTCTATATCAAGTCTAGCAAACTTCTTAATTTCTTGTGGAGTGAGCTCCTCTGGTTTAGTCTTTGAGATACCGAGCTTCTTTAAACGCCTATACATTATATCACTGAAGGTTCTTTTTCCTTCCTTGTTAGGTGGGCATAATCGGTTAAAGAGCGCTTTATCAGATTGAGAAGACTCATGGAAAATTCGAGTATCAATAGCAGCAGCAAGAAGATTGTTTGCAGCCGTTATTGCATGGATGTCCCCTGTTAGATGAAGATTGAATTCATCCATTGGAATCACCTGACTATATCCACCACCGGCTGCACCCCCTTTAATTCCGAAAGTAGGTCCTTGTGACGGTTGGCGAAGGCAGGTGACAACCTAACATCATCGTTAACAAGTTCAACAAGACTATGAAAAATGTTAAAAAAGAACTAAATTCATCAGATTTGCAATTGGTATTTATACATCGACAAAATCATTATAAATATTGGCAACTGTTTACACTAAACATGCAAAAAAGAAAAGAAGGATATAGAATAAACAATGTTGCTGACAATAAATGGGGCTACATTTGTTCTATGTCAGCTAAAATTTCACATTTAAAAATCAAGCATGAATGACAAATTACATTAAAGGAAAAGAGTGTACATTATAACTTTTGAAGCAATCTATCTTAGGACAACAATGACTTCAACAATAAGACTAATTAGCATTATCAATCCATCTTAAGGGAATATAATGTGTTTGTTAAAGAAGAGTCCAGATAGTGGAATTCGAGGATTTCAACTTAATAGAAATAGCATTTCAAATATATAGACACCAATTAAGTTATGAAATAAATGTAATGAATGATAATGAGCCAAATACAGTTACTAGGATGAAAAGCTTCTATTAAAAAATTTCAAGGATAAATAAATAGAAGCCAAAAAAGGAAAACAAATCAAGCAAGAACAAAACTACATAATTCTTGACTATACTTATCAATAAATATATAGATCCAACGGATAGCAGGTTCAAGAAGTACAGTACACAGAATATAGACATTATTAATGGTTAAAATGAGAACCATTAGAATACCCTGCAATGGAAATCCAAAAAAGGCTTAAAGGAGCTACCTTTTTATCAAGAAATGCACCCATAGCTTGACAAAGGCCAACCGTAGTAGTAGACTTGCCTTCACCAAGTGGTGTAGGTGTAATCCCTCCAACCACCACATAATACCCATCTGCTGATCCTTCAAGCTCATCAAGAGCAGACAGTAATACCTAAGTAGAATATCTAAAAAGATTTAAACATTTTGAAATCTCAAAACATACTATAGAATGAACAATCTCATTTCTTCTTCATACCCCAGAAACAAATCATTATAAATATCACATCTTTTACCAAACAAAGCTGAAATGAATCTGAAGACAATGAAAAAAAAAAAAAGGAAGAAAAACCCAATTTTACCTTAGCTTTGTACTTCCCATAAAGATCATAATGGTTAGGACTAAGGTTGAGGTCCTTAGCAATCTCAGAAATATGAAAAGGCTGAACTGAATTAGCAATGTCTATATCTGCTGGCACAGGAGACACAACTTCTAGCTTCCTCACAGTGTTTGATTTACTCATTTTCCTCTTTTTCAATTGATGGGTTTTGAGTTTCGTCTCAGTTCTGCGAAAATTTAATATCAAGAAAATCTTTGTATCAGCAGGTTGAGCGCATTCAGCATTAAACAGAGGTAAGATTGGTTTGTGTGCACCTCTTATCTAAGCAGACACATAGTGGAGGTGGTATGTGACAGAATAGAAAAAGGAAAAATATTTAAGATAACGGCTGATGAAATTATAAAGTAGCGGTGGGATTTGTTTGTGAGTGATGACATGGCGTTTTGGTATTGGACTGTGAGCGAATGTCATGTGACTTTAAAATGGAAAATGGTCGTGGTTGGCTGATGATGATGAGGATTAGATAGGGGACTTGACTTTTCTTGAGATCGGCTTAATTTAGACAATTTCACCATTGAACTTTTAACATTTGGGACAATTTCAGAAATTTTTTTAACTTTTTGAGAAATTCATTGTCGATTCAATTGAAAAGTTGAGAAAATTTTCAGCACATATTTAAAATTAGGGACTAAAATGATAGTTGTCTTGACCAATTGAGTTAACTTAACCCAGAGGCTAGGCTATGTCATCAAAACGACCCCGGCTCTTGCACAGCTGGCGTGGCCAAAAGCTAAACTTGAGTGAATTTACAGTGGTGTGAGAAATCCCGATCCAACACGAAAAGTCCATAGAAGGACTACTAAACCCGATAGTTTTAACTAAATCAGAAACAATTTCTCCTCTTCTTTTAGGGTTAAGCATTTGATCCGATCCAGCGGGACCTATTGAAACCCTATCTGTACGGATAACATTTTACTCAATCCATTGTGGTAAGGGCGTGATGAGTTTTAATAATGAAATCTGCTACGGGTTTAGGGCGGAATGAGTTTTAGTATATCCGCCCTGAACCCTCGCCGCTCTAGAATAATATTATAATTTTATTAATAATTTAAAAATTTTAAATTCTAAATGATAATAAATATGTTGGCTTATAACGATCACAATAAAAATATGCCTGTTATCTAAATTCATGAATAATTGACATATAAATTTGAGTTGTCTTGCATTATATTTGTGAAAGTTGCATTATATTTTAATTAATTGATCAAGATTCAATGTAGAAATAGTAATTATTATTTTTATCAGTTGAATTATCCAATTTATTTGATAGATTATGTAATTAATTAATCCTATTTTACAATTTAAATGCATCAAAAATACTTAAATGCTTATTTTTTTTTTCAAATTTATTTTTTTAATAAAAAATTCGGGAATAAACTTGTTAAATGTCCAACATGATCCGTGATCCGAAAAACTCAACCCACATGAGACATATCAATGAGTGGGGAGGGGACGGGTTTTAGGAAACCCACCTTGAACACGCCCCATGCTCAACCTTATTTCTTCTTCTTCAATTTGGGTTTTATTTTTCCTCTCCTCTTCTTCAATTAGAGTTTTCTCTCTAATTATATATGCGAATCTCTCTTCTGATTGAATTGCTGGTGAAATTGTTATTGAAATTGTGTTTTGGTGAAATTGAAATGCAGCCTATGTTTCTAAGTAATGATAGCTTATAATTTTTTATTGTCATTTTAGGCAAATGATTTATGTGAAATTTTAATTAGTTAGTGATGTTCATGTAATTGATAGATATAAGCAAAATTGTGATTCCAAATAATGCAGAAATTATGATGCTCAAATTGGCTCATTTATGTGTAGAAATTTAGCATCATATGTGCTGCAGAAAGTCAGTAGCATATGTGCAAAAATTCAACTGCAAATGTGCTAAAATTCCAGCAGCAAGTTTGCTCATGTCCAACAGCAGTAGCAAATTTGCTGCAAATCCAGTAGCAAATTTGCTCAAACAACAATTCACTCTAAAAATATAACCAAGCATTCATAAATCAAGTATAATTCAAACATTAATTCTATCGAAAACATCAATAATACTTAATTAATATCCAAAATGTCAGTCAAGCATCCATCACATAACTAACATAGTTTAGTGTTGTAATATTTAAAGTTGCCTATCAAAATAAGGCAAGAAGTCTATCAAAACATTAAAATGCATTTTAAGGAACTTGGCTGCAACTAGGAAATTGGCTCAACTGTGAATGATTGATTTCTTCTTGAGCTACCTGTGGAGTATTTGCATATTCATTGATCAACATTTCACTCCTTGCATTTGGATTCAACTGTAAATGAATCCAAGTGATATCAGTTTAAATACAAAAGTGTTAATGTTAAAAGTGCCACTAATTTAAATACAAAGTGGATTGCAGCTTACCCTTAAGTAAGCATTGTTCGATTCAAAAAAAAAAAATCGTACTCCATAACCTGTCATAACCTTCATTTACATGTTTATTAATGAAACAAAGTAATATAAATCAGTTACTTAAGATATTGAACTATGCAAACTAAAATAAATAGAAGTCAGTAAAAAAGGAAGTCACCTTAGCTCTTTGTTTCCTTTTAGTTCTTTTCTCACTTGTGACATTATTTGGTCTTGGGTTTCGAGAGTCATCAAATTTTAAATTGGTTTTGGAGGTCTTGTAACATGTTTGAGCTTTTGAGGCTTTGGCTTAGGTTTTCCTTTTAGGTTTCCCCCTCCTTCGAATCTTCTACTTAACAAAAACCCTAATAGTCAAACGGCCGTCAGAAAACCCCTCCTTTCTTCTTGTAGTATTCGTATTGGAGCTTTCGGTGGCTGCTGCCGGTGATCCTTACTTACCCATTCCCTTTTTCTTTTCTTTGCTCTTTAGTTTTATTGTTAGTTTTCTTTCTTTGATTTTTCTATTTTCTGTTGTTTTTATAAGCCTTATCCCTTTTGTTGATTAGGGAGGTGTTAGATTCCCTCTTTTTGTATAGATCTATAATGGTCTTTCAACTCTCTCATATTTTATTTATAGATTAGTTATTTTGGGGTCTTTATAGTTGATATTCTAATTTCCTCTTCCATTAATCTTCATGTGGATCTTACAAGGTTTAGAAGAAGAAGGCTAAAAATTTCATCATTTCTTGGTCTGTTTTTTCAAGACGAGCTCAAGGATATCAAGTTCAAGCTTCAAATCTGCGATACATAGATATTCAAGCGGGTCAAGATTTTTCTTTTTCTGTATTGTTAGATTTTAATGTTTAAAAAAGTGAAATCTTTATATTTCTTGCTTGATCTTCTTAAATTTGTGTACCCCTTATTTCATTGCATGAATAAAAGCTTAATACCTTTGTTAAAAAAAAAAAAAAAGAATCTTCTACTTAATGACGAAAAACTAAAAATCAATTCCCTTATCTCTATCTGCTATCATTTTTTAAAACCCTAGCTGAGGAAATAAGATAATTCCGTTTTTTGTTCAAATGAGAGAAACTAATAGATTTTGTGTTTCTTTTATGCTTCAAACCCGTTCATTAACAGGTCAAGTATTTCTTACCCATGGTGCCCGTCCACATCAGCTTCTTGGACGCTCCATATAATAAACAAAACCGCTGCGTTTTGCTAACGTAGAACCTGTTCTTGGGTTAGTTAACTCACATGAGCTTGGACAATTTCATTTCAATTCTTCATTACAAATTTGTTCTAAAATTATCCTGCACACTTTGATTTGTGCTAAATTTGTTTTAAATTTAAAATCAGTCTGAAATTATCTATTAAGCCCTTGAAATTACAAAATAATTAGGAAGAATTACTATTTACTACCTTAGTAAAAATTACTTTTAAGTCCCTAAAATTTAACTTAATTTACTACTTAGATCCTTATATTTTAACTAACAAACTAAAAATTCCTTTTAGTTTGCAAAAATTAGATTTTGAGATTCTTCCATTCAAATTTTCCTTAATACTGTTAGCCAACTATGAAGATAGATAATAATACTCATAGTTATTTTAAGTACATTTAACTATTAGACCATTGTGTTTTACAACCATACATGTCAGGATCAGGACCACTAAATTTTAAATTTAAGACATAAACGTAATAATTAGGTGTACTAAGACAAGTTTTATCACCTGATTAACCCATTATATATCCTGTTTTATATTCATGTTCTATCACGAAAACGGAATTTTTAAAATACCTGTTTCAGAAGACAATGGTTCAGATCTGACGTGCTAACCCATTGTGTCCTTCCTTGGTGCAAAAAACTTCAAATTCTAGAATTCCACAATGGTCGGGTTGCTAATTCCTGTTTTAGAAGGGAAACTAAATTCTTGGATGGTCTTTTATCGCAATGTGCTTCTCTGCATTCAGAAACGTTCGCATTCTCTCCATATCTGACAAGAACCAGAACCAGTGTCCAAAGAAAAATTACAACACAAAGAACGCATTTAGACTTCAAGTTTGTAAACATTTTATTAGCAAAACCGATGTTAACATGGAATCACTGAAATCAAATAAAAATCAAAGCACACAACAAGTTAACTAGGTTTCAAAGCGGAATGAGACATGAAAAATAACCATTAATAACAAAGCAACCACTTAATTATCAAGAAGCACTCTAAGCCTCCTTGAATTAGTAGTTGTAGTTTGCCAAGAATTGAAGAACGGTAGGAAGATTCAAGTTTTCTGTAGTTTTTATCTTTGGTTCCCTTCGACAGTTCGGTTACTATATTTTTAGTATGATGTAAATTTCACTAATTACCATTATTAGCATCAATTACCATTATCATTGCCAAATAAATACTATATTTCACCAATTACCAAATACCAAAATTCATAAACGGTAATAAATTTTTATAAATCATTACCAAAATTTTTGGTCGTTAGAATTCGGTAATCGGTAATTGATGACTGTTGCTCACAGTAGTGTCATTACATCCACCTTCATTTATTTTCACTCCAATTTGGGTGAATGCGGAGGATGCAAAATGAGAGTATTTTACTCTCACCTACCAATACCTTGTTTCGAATAGGGTATTTTTAGTCTCTCAATGTAAAATCCACCATTATTTTACTTCTAAACAAACAACCCTTTAAGTTTAATTATGATTGAGAAACGTACTCTTAACATGAAAACACATGAAAACTCATTTTTTTTAAGACAAATCATAGAATTGTACTTACAATAAAATTAATGAGAAATTAACTTTTTTTTAACGAAGAAATTAATTTAATTTTGTAATTTATTGTCAATGTGTCATACCAATTTTAAATTTTCAACAACGGAGTTTAATATATTTTTTTAAAGCGAATACTCAATCAAACAAATTGCTCGTTTTTATTTTTTAAACATAGAAACATATTGCTGGTCGATTCCATATAAAGCATGCATGTTCATGTAAAAACAAAACCAATTTTCCATTTTCCACTTTCTATGCTTTATTAAGGAAAAATATATTTTTCTCAATTCTAACCCCAAAAATATTCATCTCCATCTATTCACTATATATCACAATAAAAAAAATACATCTCTCTATCTAATAATTACATATCATGATAAAAAAATACCTTTCCATCTAATCATTAAAGACAACAACAAAAAATTAAATAAACACACGTGACTAAAAGAATAAAATGATTCTCACATATCAATTAAAAAAGATTATAATAATGAAAAAGTTGCTTACTTATGTAATCACTTTTTTTTCTTAGAAAACAAAGAAATTGATGGGAAAGGAAAAAAATGAAGAAAGTGGTGAGAGTCATGGGTAAGCAAATAATTCGGATTATTCAGGTAGATTGGGTAATTTGGTTTGGCAAAAAAACATTGAACTAGTAATTTGATCAAGGGTTATTAAAATTTCGGGTAATTAAGATAAATTTGGGTAAAACGAATTTTGGCTGAATTTAACCTAATTATTCGAAATCTAAAACTTGTTGTTCTGACATGAAATGTATAATTTTTTTAATTCTTTCTGTTAGAGGTGAGCAAATAATTCGAGTAGATCTGGTAATTTGATTCTACCAATGGAGTAATTTGAAAATTTTTTTTAATTCGGTTAAATTGGTTAATTGGGTAAAGGGTAATTCGGTTAGAGGGAAAAAAATTTCATATTTTGTAATTCAGTCAAGATTTTTCCAAAAACTTAACCGTTCTGGTCGAATGTGCAACCCTAGCTGAAGTGGGTAATTAAGGTAAAGATGGATTATGGGTGAAATATTTTAAATTGAATGATGATGTTCATATGTGGTATGTTTTTGTGTTATGTCCAGTTAATCATTTCAGCATGTTGTTTCTTAGGTCCCTATTATGTCAAACTGTGGCCTCTTTTTGTGTAGTGTGAACAATTTAATTATTTTTATATAGGACATTATTATATATATATGTGGTTTTATTTTTGTATAGGTCATAGTTTTAAAAAGAAATGAAACTTTTGTTATAATGTAATTATACCACTATCTGAATGAAAATGGAAATAATATGTTGATCAAAATGAGGTCTATTTTTTTTTTATTAGGTGGCTAGTTTTTCATGTTTTTAGGTTACTATTATATAAATATGTGACCCATTTTATAATATAGGTCCCTTTTATGTAAGTATGTGTCCTATTTTTTTTTTTTTTTTAATAATAAGTCTCTTTTATGTAAATATTTCAATGAAAATGAGATCACTCTTGTGATAATTATTCGCTAAAACATTAGATAAAGGTCAATTAGATATAAAATCATGATCATACACTTAAGATCAATAGAGATTCTTAATTTAGTTAAAGGATATAAGCAAGTATATGAATGAATATAATATAATCTTATGCTAATCAATGGAATTATTGAAAAATTACTCACTGAAACACTAGATTAAGTTCAATTATTTACAATATTATGATCATGATCGTATACTTAAGATCAATAGAGATTCTTAAGTTGGTGGATTTAAGTAAGTATTTGAATGAAAATAGATACAATCTTTGTGATAATCAATGAAATTATTGAATAATTACTCACTAAAATACTAGATCAAGTTTAATTATCCATAAAATTATTATTATGCACTGCATACACTATTGTGGCCTACTTTTCTGTTATGTGGCTAGTTCTTGATTTTTTTTAGGTCACTAGTTTATAAATTTGTGGTCTGATTTTAGAATCGATAAAAAATCCATAAATATAAAGTCAACAATAAGTGAACAATTTTTCTAAAAAAAAAAAAAAAATTTGTGCTCACTAGATTACCCACAAATGAAAAGTAGTGGTTAGTTTATATTAAGTGCATGCAAAATACCATTCTTCATTATAATTGCTAGCTACTTTAATTACTTGTGGCCTTATTTTTAATTTTTCGCCTTTAATTAGTTACTAGTTTTTATCTATAGGCCACAATTATTATTATTATTCTGAGTATTTGATGAAAAAAAGTGTCAAAATTCAACTTTTATACGGTTAAAAAAATATCATATCACTGTCAACTCTGTCACTATTTATTCCCATCAACTTAAAAACCACCCATTATTTAATTCAATACATATATCAATGTCAAGGATATTTTGAACTTTTTTAACTTATTACTACACTCAAAACTTAATATTTTAGAAAGTTTTTCCATATAAATGGAATATAAAAAAAAGAAAAATTTTCTATATAAACAGAACAGAAAATAAAAAAAAAAAAAAAAATTAAAATGGAGGTAGTATATATAAAAACAAAAAGAAAGGATATAAAAGAAAGGGAAGAGGTAATAAATCTCACTTATGGAAAGTAGTGATTGATTAAAAAATCTAAATTCTGTAGGTATATCCTTTATATAAGAGGTGTTTAAAGTGTTAGAGTTGAAAAATTCTTCTATTAATCACGTAATAGAATTACAGGAGGAGCAACTCTCACTCAACTACAAAAAACAACCCTCTCTCACAAATTTAAGTTTTCTCTCTACAAAAACACACACAACTCTTCTCTCTTCCTCTCACACTCTCTCTATTTTCTGCTACCTCTTCCCAAAACTCTGTCTATTTACTGCAATATAACAAAGTACAGAAGATAGCATTATTATTTTTACAATATTGGGAGACACAATGATGGCTTGGAAGACACAATGATAGTGTTGGGAGACTTTCTTCTAGTGGAGGTGACTTCATGATGGTTTTCTTTGATGGTGGGATCTTGACTTCTAACAATCTCTCCTTCCAGATTCTTCCGTCACTTCCTACTGCCAAAGAGTAGGGTACCGCAATCATCTTCTTTTGTCTCACAGAAAAGGAAGAACTTCTCTTGTCAACTCTCTAGCTCCCCCTGCATCATCAGGCGAGACGCTTCCATCTTCCTCTGTAGCTCCCCCTCAGTCAATACCTTTTCTCTTTCTCTGAACACCTTAGAGAAAGGTATCTCATCTTTATTCCTTGAACAAGGGAAAACAACATCTTCATGGAGACTCTCTCATCTCCGTATACCTTCCTCAGAATCACCATTCCGAAGGGAATAACT
>CATIWJ010183895.1:0-13403 GCA_949640765.1 Croton laevigatus
TTCAGATTACGTAATTCCCCTCCTGTTGGAACTAGAAGCCAAGGGTTAGTTGTTGAGTGTGTTTCTCAATGGGGGACGCAGAACACACACTTCCACCTTCAAAAAAGAGAGCTGCTGGGAGGGAGATCTCAAAAGATAACCTTGGTCTTGATGATGATGAATTTACAGAGGAAGAGACAGGAACTTTCAAGAGGGCCAGCGAGGAGGTATTGGCAAATAGAAGAATTGTAAAAGTTCGACGTAATCTAACCTCATCAGCACCCTCATCAAACCCATTTGCTGGGATTCACTTTGTTTCTCCTACTGAATCTACTCCAGCCCCTGCTGCAGCTACTGCTGTACCAGATCCTACTACCAAGAACGTGTCTGAAGGGGCAAAAACTGATGCTGATGGAGTGGTAGAAAAGGGTAAAGATGAGACTGGTCAGCTGTCAGTAAGCAAGAGTACAGAGCCAACAGCTGAAACTGCTGCGAAGGAGGTAGCTGAGGATAAGGAGAATAATAGTTCTGTTAATGAGGCTATCGGGTCCAAGGATAGTGATGAAAAGCTGGCAGAAGATAAGTTGGAAGGTGAAAAAGAAGCGGGTGGTGAAGAGACGGAGAGGAAAAGTATAGCAGGTGGTGAAGAAGCGGAGAACAAACACACAGCAGGCAGTGAAGAAACAGAGAATGTAAAAACAGCGGACTGTGAAGAGAGAGAGAATAAAAAAGTTGAAGGTGATAAGACTGAAAGTGAAGTGAAGAAAGATAATGGTAGTGAAAATGCTGATGCAAGCACTGAAAGCAGTCATTTGAGTTCGTTCCAACAGCTTTCAAGTAGCCAAAATGCTTTCACAGGGCTTGCTGGAACTGGGTTTTCTACTTCGACATTCTCATTTGTATCTATTCCTAGGGATGGGTCTTCATTGGGTACTAGTACTGCTTTGTTTGGGCAGAAAAATGATCAGCCTACATTTGGTTTTGGTCTTGCAACTAATGGTAGTTCTTCCATCTTCAACTCAACAGGGTCTTCTGGAGGTTCAAAGAATGAGGGGACTGGTTTTCCTTCTATGCAAGAAGTTCCAGTTGAGACGGGAGAAGAGAATGAGAGAGTAGTTTTCTCTGCCGATTCTTCATTGTTTGAATTTTTTAACGGTTCGTGGAAGGAACGTGGGAAGGGGGAACTGAAGGTGAATGTGTCTACTACTGGAGCAGAAAAGGCTAGACTCCTTATGAGAGCAAGGGGTAATTACAGGTTAATTTTGAATGCTAGTCTTTACCCAGACATGAAGCTGACGAATATGGAGAAACGAGGCGTAACTTTTGCATGCATGAATAGTACCGGTGAAAGTAAAGATGGTCTTTCTACATTTGCATTGAAATTCAAGGATGCGTCTATAGTAGAAGAGTTCCGTGCAGCTGTCGCAGCCCATAAAGATAGAACGGGTACAGTTCTGAAGACTCCGGAGAATTCACCCAAGGCTTTAGATGAGTGAAAGAGGTGCTATATAGATAAACAATTCTTGTCCCTTTTCTGCTGTGACCCTTCATGTGCTCTATGTAGCAGAGTCAAGACAGAGTCCTGTTGGTTTTTTGTTGTTGAATTTGAGTCTAGATGTCAGGAGAATGTTACTAGTTAATTTTGAGCATAATTTGCAGCTCAAGTGACTTGAGACAATTTTATAGTTGCTCTCTCTCTCTCTTAAGGGATATGTATAATATCAAATTGCATATGTTGCATGTTGGTATTATTTGCATGGACCCTTTAGCTTGTGCAAGACGGTGAGCTGTTGCATTGTTAGAAAATTGCAGGATAGTGATTTTGGTATCAACATTACTATATACTATCAATCAATGCATCAGTTAATGTATACATTTGTTGCTTGTGTTACAATGATGCTTCTTTTTTATTTTTATTTTTTTGTTAAGTACAATTATTGTTGTTATGAGATGATTAATGTTTATTTGATGGGAAATATGGTCCTATTCTTTTCGATGAAAATATGTTCCTATTTCTGATACTGAATTGCGTAGGCTAATTTTCATCCATTGTTTGTAAAAAGAAAGCGTAACCTCAAGCCTCAAGCCTCAAACCCCATGGTCATCTCCTGAAACCCCCAAATTTTGAATTAAAAGTCTATAAATTCAAAGTAAAGTAAGTGCTAATATTTCAAAAGTCCCTTTTCTCTCTGGGTCTCTCCTCTCTCTCTCTCTCTCTCTCTCTCTAGGGTTTTGCCTCATTTTTCTTTGGTTACCTGTAAGTTCCCTAATCCTCTTTGATTCTATACTTATGTACATCCATATTTTTAGTCATTTACGTCTTGTACTAGTTTGAAATTTTATTCTTAATGATATTTTTCGTGATTTTTTTTGTGCATTTACTGGTCGTTTTGGTATGGTGCTTTTGTTAGAATCTTTTGGGTATCTTTGCTTCCGTTTTGATAATTAGTATTGTTTGGTCGTACTCTCTGTTTGGTTGCTTGGAAAATGTTCAAGAAATGAAGGGAAACAGGAAAGATTTTTGATTGAGTACAAGACTCTAGTGATGCGTGGGGACCTGGAAAGAGCACATGCAATTTTACCTTTCATTCCTAAAGAGCATCATAATAGGTAACAACTGGCTTTTGTATTATGAATGGCTGTTGGAAGCATCATATATGTATAGCCTTTCTGATTTGTTTGCTACCCGTTTCTGGCAGTATCTTATGCCGAATGTATATTACTACTATGTTTTTTCTTTATATTTTTTTTTGTCATAATATTGAGTTCCACGTATCACTTGAAAAATTTTTTGGTTCCTCTGTAGCTATGTTTCTTCCCAGATGAAATTTATGATGGTTTCCTCTTTTTTCACTGAACTTTTTAATCAATATGATAGTCTCCAAATGACGGTTTGTGGTTTAAGTTTTGTGATTGATGACGTTTAACAAGAAATTTTGTATCAGACTTCATTGTCCATTTAAATCTTCTTTGTAGTTGCTATTGTGATATTCATGCTATGCTTCATATGTTTTCATAAAAGTGTTGTAATTGAATTTCATTTTTTGTTTATAACTTGTTTTAATTGTCAGTGTTGCTATTTTCTTGGAATCACGAGGTATGATAGAGAATGCCCTTGATGCGGCTACCGACCTGATACAGATTTGAGCTAGCTATACAGCTTAGCAGGTTGGAGATTGCAAAGGTAAATCAAAATGGTGCCCTCATTGGTGAGGGATATATATGTGATAATTGGAGACTTCATATAGTTTAGCATCTAAAGCTTTTTAATTTTTGTTCCTCAACATGAATTACCAACATTGTTTCTGCTTGGATATTCATCTCTCGCTGCTGCAGGAAATTGCTACTGAAGTGCAAAGTGAGTCAATGTGGAAGCAGCTGGGTGATTTAACTTTGTCTACTGGAAAGGTATCATGCTATGTTATTGAACTCTTAAACTGTATTATTGCACAAGATATCTTCTGAATCGTTTCATTTCATTACTTTCCGTTGTTATGGTGTGGGTGGCAATGGCAATGTAAATATGTGAAATATGCTGCCCATTTCTCAAAAGAAATGCTGGACTTCTTTTATTAGGATTGGATTTGTCACCTAATAAAGCGAGAATTTGAATAGCCAATTAGTTCTTTTGGTTCTCTTATTTTGGTGCCTACATGGTATATCCATCCTTGTAATCTGAACTTTATAAGTTGTTATTGCACATTTATTCTCTAGATTAGCATTCTTGTTCACTTTTTCTTCAACTGTAATTTAGTTAGAAATGGCTGAGGAATGTATGAAGCATGCAACAGACTCGAGCGGTTTGTTGCTTTTATATTCAGCACTGGGAGATGCCGAAGGGATTTCAAAACTTGCATCTGTTGCAAAATAGCAAGGAAAGAACAATGTTGCATTCCTATGTTTGTTTATGTTGGGCGAATTGGTAAGACTGCCTCCAACTTCTGGTGGGCAGGTATTTTATTTTATTTTTTGAATCAGCCTATTGCAGTAAATGCAGGGTAAGGCTGCCTAAATTACACCTTCAGGTGTGCGGCCCTTCCTCGGACTCTGTGTAAACATGGGATGTCTTCATGCATTGGGCTTCCCTTTTTATCTTCTCAATGCAAAAATAGATGCAGTTGCCATGGTTATTGGATACCTGAGGCTGCTTTGATGGCGCGTTCCTATCTCCCAAGCAAGGTTTAAGAAATTGTAGCAATTTGGAGAAAAGACCTCAACAAGGTATCTTCTCATTAAAGTATTTTCGTTTTATAGTTACTACGGGTCCAGACCTTGTGATTTCTTGTTGAATTGTTTTTTTGTGAGTGGGTAAAATACTTCTGAAAGCTTGAAACACAATAATGAAATTTCAGCTGTTAACTTTTTTAACACCTTCAAACTGTATACCCTACTATGGCTTTGCTTTTGGAATACAGATTCAGTGAGGCTATCAAGACTTTGGTTAGTTGTACTGAAGCCATAGAGGTTGACTTTGGAGCCAAAATAAACCAAAGTTGTTTCCTTCTGTTTTTAGTTATGCTATCCCACCAGCATTGCTGTAGAAGCATTGAGTTGAAACTCCAGGATGCATAATATAAGGTTCATGGGAATAAAGAAAACCTCTTCCAATTAAAAAATAGCTATCTATTTTTTTTCTTCTTATTTTTAGATATTATTTCTGATGTCAAATAGCAATTCCTTTTTCTAGTAGGGGTAACAAACTCGCATTGCACCGAGTCACTTCAACCCTAGTTATTTTATAGGTTAACCCAAAAACCGCAGAATCTTTTGCTGATCCTGAGGAGTATTCAAATTTGTTTGATGATTGGCAAGTTGCTTTATCTGTTGAGTCTAAAGTTGCAGAAACCAGTTATTGTTGTGAACTCGTTTTGCCTATTTATTGTGCAAGCACACAAATGAATTTAATACATAGGATGATTGAAGAAAAAACAACTTTATCTAAACAAAAAAATATCTTTGCTGCTTATTTTTATGTTCAAAATTTTGTTGCTTAATTTTTTTTTAATCGGAGCATTGTTGGTTTAGCGTAAACCTATTCCTGCAAATTGAGCTTATAATTTGGATGGAAAGATTATCTGCTCAAGGCAATTTGATTTACTGCAATAATTTAGCTGACAATTGCTTCACAGGGGTGTCTATCATCCTGTGGAGGAACACGTAAACCATGCTGATAAATCTCAAATGACCCTTGTGGAGGCTTTTGGAAACATGGTAGTAGAAGAAGAACAAGAACCTCTTGAAAATGGAGACTATCATCATGAGGAGGTATTCATGTTTGTGTAAGTATTATTTGCCAATTCAAGTTGACATTATTTTTTTACCTCACATGCAATATTTGATTTCTCTCTTTGCAGGCTGCTGAACAAAATGGAGATGAACAGAAAACACAGTGGAGAAGAAGGGAGCCAAGAGGAGGCTGTTGTGGTTGATGCTGATTCTACAGATGGTGCAGTACTTGTCAATGGAAACGAGGCTGAGGAAGAGTGGGGTACGGATAAGAATAATGAAGAAACCCCTTCAGCCTAAAAGTAGTTGGTTGGGGCAGTATAAAAATCCAAAGTTTGTCTCTGGTGATTAATTGATTCTAAAATGCAATCTCTATCTCACATTCTTCACAAGTTACTTTTACAACTACTGGTATTACCTATATGTTACATCCATTGTTTTACTGATGTGCTGTTGATGGTATAATGTATGTATGCTGCCTTTACAGGTTGAGAGTTGGGGTGATAGTAATTTTATCTAACAGCTGATTGTTATTGAACCTGGTTATGACCCTCGTCAGTTGGATTTGGCCATGTAAATTTTTCATATTTAACAAAAGTCTATTAGGATAAAGTTGATGTTCGCATTGGATTGAACATCAATGATTTTGGTTCACGGCCAAATAATGCGGAATGCTGTGTTAGAACTTTGTTTTATTCATCGTAAACACAGAAAATGTTTCTAAGTAAAATAGGAAGTGAATGATGATGTTTTTTATTTTCTATTTTTGTAGAATTTGAAACTGACTGAGATTTTTGCCCCTTTTATGTAGTAGATGCTAATGTCTGTTCTTACATTCTGTATTATTCATTTTTCTTGTCAGTGCTTATGCCAGATCAGTAGGTCCTCTTCAAAACAATTGGTTCCAGATTGTATTAGTTCCTTGAGGTGAGAAAGCTTCCTTAGATATGATGGCTAGGTTTTGAGTAGTGACAAGCACAATTTGCATCGAGCATCAGTAAATGCAACGATTCTGTGTTTATTAGAAAATACTGGACAAAGACAACAGGAAATGAGACATGATTGGACTTACGACTGTCGTCTAATTGAAATTTTGTATACCATTAGGTGTCATTGTAATGACTATGCTGTACATGGAGCATTTGTAGCTCCAGTTGTACCTGAAATGGTTTTTTACCGTACAACTAGCCTTGAGCATCCACACTGACTTGGATGCACACATAAGTAGGATTGATGGTATTATTTTTTTGTAGAGCATTCGAACATGGGTGGAATTTGTTACCTTTTTTATATTCAGTTGTGTTCAACATTTATATTGATGAGATGTTGCAAAATGCACATGAAGGGTTCTGGTTTTGAATCATTTTCCGCATTCCTCCTGTTTCCAACTCTCAGGTTTCCTTACTGCTGTGCTGTAGGCTAAAAAGAGGTTATGTATGGATGCAGAATTTGAGAATTGTATAGAAGAAATGGATTCCTTGTTTAGTTGCACTCTCTTACTGTTTGTAGCGTATTCGTTTGTCCCCAGAATTTCTGGTGCCGCATTGTCAATGTAGAAAATTTAGCTAGTAACGGTAGGGTACTAATCCAATAATTACCAAATCAAATTCCAATATTTATCCGTGGTTAAAGTTTCCTGTCTGTTGGTACTATTGGAAGTTTCTTAGTATGATTTTCTAAAAAACTTGTGGAATGGTGTTCAATGCTTGGATTTCTCGGCCTGAGTCCTTTTAAAGCTTGGATATGAACCATTGCATGCATGGCATGCTCAACCAAGCTCTAAGTAGAAATAGGCTAAAATCATTTTTTGTCCCTTGTATTATTATGCTTGGGGATTTTTAGCCTCTGAGTATACTAGTGGTCTTAAAAGACTTATGTATTATAGAAATTGATTATAGTTGCACCTTCTGTCTATGAGAAAATGGAGGGTGTGCATCAACAAACATTTGGCACCTGATGGTGTTATTTGCGTCTCTCATTTAATAAAACGATGCCGTTTTGTGTGAGTTAAAAAGAAAAAAAAAAACCTTAAAACTATAGGAACCTGTATTCCGTGTGCGAGTTACAAGTTTCATATGCTTAACTTTGTATCCCGTGTGCAGGTTATAGAAGAGCTAAAATATAAAGCCTTTAACGTGCACACGAGATACAACTATAACTATCTGAGAAAAAATTGTTGAAAATGCTCATAAAGAAACTCGCTAACGTGATTCATTAATTACGTCACTATGGAAGAAAGTCGACTACGAGCTTTTTCTATCCTTTCATCCTATTTTTAACTGTAAGACATTGTATAAATTACGGAACACCCACAATAATGTTTATCCTTATAATCTTATAATCTTACAAAAGATAAAATTATATTCATTAGGAGATTTAACAATTTAAAAATCAAATCTTAAATGTTTAAAAACAAAATTCTGAAGTTACAATGTAAAATTAGTTTGAGGAAACACGCTAGCATTAAAGAATCTTGCTAACGTGATTCATGAAGCTATTGCTAGAGAGGAGCTGGAGGAATCGTATGTGTAATGAAGGAATGCGGAGAGTTTGGGAAGATCGACGTAGGTGGCAAATTTTTTTTTCCGTTTTTGAATTTTTATGACGCACAGTCAAGGGTAATAGAATAATTCTTTAGAAACAAAGTTAAAATATGAAGCATATATCATGCACAAGGGATACAGAGTTAAATATATGAAACCTGTAACCCACACATAAAATACGGTTCCTATAGTTTTAAGGGTTTTTTTTTTTTTTTAAACTCATACAAAATGGCGTCGTTTTATTAAATAGGAGATGTAAATAATATTATTATGCGTCAAAACATCTGTTGATGCACACTCTTTGTTTTCTCATAGACAGAGAATGTGACTATAATCAGTTCACATAATATAAGAGTCTTTTAAGACCAATAGTATTAAAAGTCCCAATAGTACATGGGGCAAAAAATTGATTTTGGCCGTCGAATTATGGATTTTTGTGGAAAGCGTCCACAGTCTCGGAGTCTTTTGTTTTCGCCAATTATTGTTTTCACTCGATTCGCTTCTCTTTTTTTTTTTTTTTTTCTTTAATTCGCTTTGCCTAACATTTTATTTTAACAATTTAGGTCGAATTTAAAAATTTTATTTTTTTAATTGTAAAAAAACAAAAGTTAACCTCTTCTTGCTACAAGCAAGAATTTGATTGGACGGCAGATTTTTTAATTTTTTATGCTATCCACGGAGCTTTTTATCATACTGTAGAAACGGATTAAAAAAAAAAGGGCCGGATAATGCAATTGCAAACATTTACTCCCTGTACTGTAACACATTGAATGGAACGGGAACTATACGGACAATTTAATACGGACAATTGATCTGGTGTGCTGTACTGTTATGCATAATAGCTTTTGTAGGCATTTGTCTTTGCACCTTGGGAATATTAAAATTCTACTGCTTCCAATTTTTCATTTTTTTAAATTTTTTTTATGAGTGTATTTTTACAATTTTTTTATAATAAAAATTTTAAAAGTTTATAAAAAATTAATAATTTTTTATTTGAAAAACTGATTTTTTTGATATTAGTAAAAAAAAAGAAGAGAAGTAGTAATTTTTTATTTGTGATTCCTGAATAAAAATATTCAAGCAATATTAATCATAATTATTCAATAAATTAATTTTTTTTTATAAAAGGTAAAAAGTATATAATAACACTTTTTTTTTTAATAACACTTATTGAACGAATAGACTATAGTGATTAGGAATTATAATGGGAAATTGGAATATCTATTAAAAAAAAAAATGTCGCAATGGTACTTGAATAGAAACAAAATCCAAAGCCCAATCATTTGGTTAATCGGACACGTCATAATTTAATTACAATTTCATACAAATTTCACGATACAAGGTTAAATTACTCTTCACTAGTTGCGACAATAGCACACTTGCCTTCATGAGAGACCCTTTGCTTTGCCTCATATTAGGCTAGCCAAAAAACTGTTCTAACCGTTATAACTTTTGGTTTGGAACCGTGACAATATGGTTCGGTTCTGGTTCCTAAAAAATTAAAATCCTAATCGTTTTGGAATAGTAACTAGCCGGAACCGAAATGTAACCTTCTTTAAATCAGGGAGTAGGAACCGGATGTTAGAACCTTTGGAACCGACAGTTCTATACAGGTCCTGTTTTGAGTTGTTAGTGGAACAAGCGGTTCTAACTATTAGAGCCGGCAGTTCCCAACAGTTCTAGCAATATTTACCTGTTATATTGGTCCAAATTTTGACAAATATACCCCTTTCAACCAAAAAAAAAAGCCATAAATGGCTAGTTTAAGGGATAGAACAAGCTTTTAGTGCTGGTGGGAACATACTTGATGAAACTTGGTCTAGTTTGCATCCGGATTCATTGGAAACACAAGCTTGTGTGGCGGATTGGACTAGAGCTGAATTAAGAGCACAAGAAAATTCAAAAAATAATGACAACCTAAGTGAAAATGAAGGATAAATAAAAGGTAAGTAGAACTACATTGGCTTTGACTCCTCTCAACCCTTAGAGAATACATAGGCAACTTAATTATTTTTGAATTTTTGGAAATAATTAGGTTGAAGCCAATTTTTTTTCTTTTTATCAAAAGAGTTTCTTTTATTAATGACAATCAATTTTTTTATTCATCTTTATATATTTTTTTTCTAATTATGTATGTATAATGTATCATGTATGAAATTAATTACTTTCAATAAAAATATATGAGAATAATTTTATTCCATTACTCTTTTAATTTTTTTTTCATCCTTATATACTTTTTTTGTCTTGGAACAATTTTTTTTATTCACTTATCTCACAATTTTTCAAGTCTAAAAAATAGTGTTTTAAAATCATTTTAGAATTGTCTTAAAATAGTTTTAGAACCGTGTTAAAACCAGGTTTAATAGCTCTAAAAATTGGACACAAGTCAGAACTATTGATTAAAAAACCGTAAAGAACCGGAACCGTAACCGTGTATCGTCAGTTCTAGAACTGTCAAAAAATCGTTGGCAGACGATTTGGTTAAGATTTCACTAAAAGTGGAACCATAAACCACTGGTTCCAGACTTTATAGAACGGTCGCCAGGCCTACCTCAAACCCCATATGGCCATCTCCTTAAATCCCCAAGTTTTGATTTAAAAGTCCATAAATTCAAAGTAAAGTAAGTGCTAATATTACAAAAAGCCCCCTTTTTCTCTGGATCTTTCTCCTCTCTCTGTCTCTCTCTTTCTCTCTCTAGGATTTTGCTTTATTCTGTAAGTTACCTAATCCTCTTTGATTCTATACCTATCTACATCGATATTTTCACTCATTTATGTGCAAATTGAAAATTTTAACCAAGTTCAAGGGCCTGGTTGGACATTCACCCTACACAGAGAAAGGGTTTCTACGTTTCTTAACTTTGTTTCTCTTTCCACCACAACAGCCTCTCCAACTCCGGCCTCTTGCACTCCAATTCACCGCTGACAGCCGGTCACCTGCTTCCACTACCGGTCGTCGGCTACCGCTGTAGCCCGTCCTCAGGTGTTTGTTCGTTTACCTGGTGAGTTATGAATTTTTTCATTTTCATTTAACAAAAAGAGGAGGTTACAGAGTTCATAGTATTTTGGGACTGGGAGTTACAGTAATGAAAAAGAAAATGTTCATTGAAAGTTTAGATGTTAATCTTTGGATTGGCTTAATTCTAGCTCCGTTTTCTGTCGCCTATTGTATGTATTGTTATCTTTGTTGGAGCTGCTAATTGATGATAATGATATATTGATGATTTAGGTTATCTTTCACGGTTTCACCAATCGCTCTGCCGCTTGTTCTACAGTAGCAAATCGATTCTTGGAGAGCAGCTGCAACAAATCGGTAAGTTCAATTTCGGTTCTTGCTTTCTGGTTTATGTTTGACATTCCTCTGTTCGATTTCAGTGCTACTTCCATTTCTTTCCGTTGTTTTAAGAGTTTTAGTAATAGGCACTTTGTTAATTGCTATTAAGACTCTAAATTCGATTTTGGTTGAATAAAATTATCAAAATATGAATGAGATTTGAGTTGGAATTATCATGCCTGTAATGTGTTTGATAAAATTTCTGAAAGAGATTTTAAATTGTAAACTAGTATGTTTAATTAAATTCTTTCTAATTTTGATTTTCCTTTTCATCAATTACAGTTTATATTTTCCCTTTACAGAACATTTTAAACCCTTGTTAGATCAGATATGGAAGCTTGAGGAGGCTCTTTACAATATTCAATTTGAACAGCATTGGCTGGAAGCTTAGACAGAATATCAGGCAATAGGTCTGTTTTTTATCCCTTTCTTATGTTTTATATTTACTTGGGTTCTGCTATTGCTTTTTCATTTTGATGTATAAATGCTAAGAGCACCTTATTCTAGTGAATAGCGAAAGTATATACCTCCAAACATGATGAAGACAGAAACTTAGTCTTTGGCAGTGAATAGGTAGAAATTAGGTGCCTGTTGTGCATACATGACCTGGGTGAAGCAATATAAATGGCTTTCATATTCTTCAGTTTATAATATAAATGCTTTTGAATCTCTTGTTGGAGATATTAAACTGTAAAGCCAGATGTAAGTTTGTCACTCTGGTTTTATGGACGTATACATGCAACTTGTGACAGAATTATACTGTCCTCAGCTGTTGCGTAAACTTTCCATTTTCTTTTTTTTTGAAATTTACATTCAAATTTGGGCCCGCCTCACTCAAAATCCTGGCTCTGACACTACGGTTCAACTCCTTCATGGCTTAATGGAACTTATCTTTGGGCTTATTTTTATGCATGCATAAAGCATGCATCTGGCATACATTGTGATGCAGGGAGTATATTAGCTGTTTAGGAATTTAATTATGTTTCCTTATTGTTTTAGGAATTCTTTAGTTGTTTAGGAAGTTTCCCATTATTTTCTGTTTTCCTTATTTATTTAGGAATGATTATTAGTTTCCTTCTTTAATTAGGATTCCTATTTAGTCTAATATTTTAATTAGGTTTTAGTATAGGGTTTCGGTCATTATAAATAGGGCAGCTTACAGCTTTGTAATTAGTTTTTTTTATCGTTATTTTTATAAGAGTTATTCAGATATTTTGAATTTCTGTGGTTATTGTAATATAACCCTATATGTTCCTCTCAATCTTTCTACTCTAGCCTATTTGTTGAGATTTCTCTTGCCCTACGCCCTTCCCCTGTGTCACATTGGTACAGGGAACATTGGCATAGCCAATATTAGCCATGGTTATTAGTAGCTTTTTTAACAAGCATGTTGTATAAAACATTTTTGTTCAATGTTATATTAACCTAGGTTGGAACCTGGAAGATAGCTATAGGTGTTCAGTGGGCTAATAAATAATGTTATTATATCGTTCTTACCTCTTACATTTGAATTTATTTATTAATCTGTGTTGGGCATGAAAGATAGAACTCAATCCTAGTTTCAATTTACCAAGTGGTCAACAACACAATAAAAGGCTAGATTTTACTGGTTTTTACTTGGTTCTGTTTTTTGTGGCAGAAAATTATAGATTGCTGCATCTAATTCTTTGAGTTGTCCTTTTAGCGTCTTTTGCATGATGGGTTGCATTTGATGTGGGTGACTAGAAATTTTTGGCATCACTCATATCCTATGATGACTACTATTAAGAATGCTGATACTGAATACTTGAGTTCCAGCATGTTTGAATTTATGTAAGAAGTTATATGTGTATAATAAGAGCTACTTGTTATTCTTAACAGATTATTTTGTGCTTTAAATAGGTTTCTTAGTGTTTGAGGATATACATTTTTGTTACTTGTCTTTTTGTTTGTTAATAACAAGGTACTAGAATCCATGAAGGCAGGATCCGAAAGTTTGTGTTTTCCCCTTCATTTAGTTTTGCATATTAGAACATCAAAGGCTATGGCTTAGTTCAGTTATTCATGTTTAATTTTATTTCTCATGTCTTCATATTATTCTTGACATTCTTCACTTATTCTTCGTTCTTCCTTAACAAACAGCTCTTAGTTGTTGAAAGTCTAGTTTGCTTTTGCCTTAGTTTGATAATGATGTGTTTATAATTATCATTGCTTTTGATATTCAGATTACGTAATTCCCCTCCTGTTGGAACTAGAAGCCAAGGGTTAGTTGTTGAGTGTGTTTCTCAATGGGGGACGCAGAACACACACTTCCACCTTCAAAAAAGAGAGCTGCTGGGAGG
>CATIWJ010183927.1:0-26912 GCA_949640765.1 Croton laevigatus
GACTACAACCAGGTTTGATACTTTACTTATACTCATGGATGTGCTGTGCTACTTGAACTGCAATGTGATATTGTGTTTGCCATTGTCTGTGATATATGCTGAACTATGAATGGTCGTGTTATATTTACACTTGTTAAGTAAAGTATCCACTGAGCTCGTAGCTCAGCAAGTTAGTTTCTGCTAACTTGTAGGTTGCAAGGATCAAGAGGAAAGTCATATTAGAGGATCAGCAACGGAACCACTAGAAGCTAGAATAGTGGGGCATGTATTGCAGGATTGTAAAATATATAATTGTAATATTGTAAAGTTAATTGTATCAATGTAAACAGAAATTTTGTATTGCACTATAATACTGTTAATTAATAAAAATTTTATGTTCTGTATACCGTATAAAGACACGTGTAGCCCTCTTATAGGTCTACTTCGGTAGGTGTATAAGGGGTGTTACACAAACTCTCACTTTTTCAATAACTTATTCAAATCTTATCTTATTATGTGATATTTATAATCAGTTTATAATACATTTATTTTCTTAATTATTCTAACCATATATTCCCTATAAATCTTCACTTCTCGACAACTTATTTAAAAATATTATTTTAATATATTTTCTCGTATTTCATGCTTTTTGCTTAGATTTCATTAAATAAATGCTAACTTATTTATTCCTTATTTATAATATATTTAGAACCTGTTTACCAACATACTTTCTTATTCCCTTTTTCCTTATAAAACATGTTTACTTCTTGTTTACGATATATTTACTACGTTTATAATTTATTTACTTTCCTTTTCCAACACCATTATTTTCTTAAATTTTCTATTAATTATCCATTACACCTTTCCGTACTTGGGTTACTATATATTTTCAATTTTAAGAATTTAGAATATTACATCAACCTCCTCTCCAGACCTAGTTGCTGGACCTTGAGAATTTAGGGACCACTTGGATTCCAAGATTCTAGGGGCTCGGAAAGTTCTATTGGATGCGAGGATGTCAAGATTTCACCACCTTAGACTCCCTAAACGTCAGACATCTATCAGACCTAATTATACTTGATACTTTCAACGATGCTTGCCATTTAATTTAAAATAAGGTGTTTCAAACTTAAGTGCTGAAGATGATAACCTATTTATAAATATATAGCTGTAGTAAATTCCTCAACCCATGAATAAAGAGGAGAATGACTGAAAGAGCATCATCATAACTAACTCACACATAATTCAATGTCACGGTTCGACCATACCTGTATGCTCAGGAGTATTTGAACATGATATTTGGTGAACAATTCCATTGTCACGAAAATGTGTAGACAACTAAGAGTTAACAAACTTTCCACCACCATCAGAATGAAAGATTTTAATATTTTATTGAATTGATATAATAAATATTTTTCAAAAGCTAAATACACATCATAAAAATCAGATTTATATTAAGCATAAAAGCAAAATTTACTCCATATATCACAATGTATTTTCTTAAAAATACTAGAACTAACATACTTAGAGGAGCTAAATGGTTGCTTACTAAGTTTACCTAATTAGCAACTATTACATAAATTATCTAATTTCAAAGTACCATCAACATTAATTGAATTTTTATTACTTAATCAACTAGCAGCCGAAGCTTTAGAATGTCCTAAACACTGACGCCAGATTTTCACAATGCCAGTATAAAACTGATCAAAAAATTCCCCACTGGAGTTTCTTACACAACATCGAGATTATGTCTCCATTTTTCTATAATCAACGAATAACCTGTTTCCCTTTCCTTTACATAAAATTCAACATCAGAGAACTCACAATTAACAGGACATTGTGAGGTTAGTTGACTAGTAGAAAGAAAGTTTTTTTTTTTATATTTGGTACTAAAAACACATCATCTAAAGGAAACTCATTATTTTGTTTAAGAACAGACTTACCTATACCTGTAATTGGAAGAAAAGACCTATTTTACATATTATAGAATAAAAACTAACATATTCTTGAATATTAGAAAGTAAAGTGTGTTTACCTGTCATGTGATTTAAAGCACCAGTGTCTGCGGTGTAATCCATATTAGTAACTGAGTTGTGCAGAGTAAGCGTGGCTAGAGTCTGTGGGATTTCACCATTCTAAACTGCTTATTTTGGTGTCCACCAGAATATCATAGCTAGGTTTGTGGACCTGCCATAATATGATAGGTTTCATTCATGTATAACTCTCTTTCCTCTATGGTCATGCATCTCTACCTAGTAGAAGGATAAAGATGTCGCCTTTATTGTATTCCACCCATAATGTTTTCGTTTTGAGCCAAACCTGGCTATGCTTGAAACCCATTACCAGTTGAAGTAAACCAAGTACCATTTGATGCATTCTAAAACTAACCTGAACCACTCGACCGATTGTAGTTAGGAATTAAAAGTGAACGAGTTGAATACTGCACTGCTGAATGAATTAGAGATGGAAGTAACAAAGATGAGTGGTTAACCTCTTGTTATCTGTGAAAAGCAACATGAGCAAGTAAAGACCCCTCTGTGCCCTCACCATACAGATTTCAATACTAATCAAAATTTTATAGATGTGACCCCAATTTAGAATACAACGAACGTGGTGGTTTTAACATTGCTGTTATGAATGTTTCATATTGTGACCCCAGACTAGTAAGAAGGCAAAATACCTTCTTTTTTTGGCCAGGAAGTGGTTTCCCAATTGCTGCGAGATTATCACAAAGTCTTTTAAACACTCAGATATACTCTGCAACTAATTTGGTGCTATCTTTGTGATAATACGTGAGTTATTGACGCAAGGTTAAACTTATGTTCCTGTGATTCTTATGTAAACTCATTTTTTAAAGTAATCCAAACAGTTCTAGCTGTATCAACTCCAACAAGCAGCCATAATGTTTCCTCTAGAAAGAGTGCCAATTATCTAACCATAAAGGCGATCAGATTTCTACCAATCAATAAACTCCTTTGTCAATTGAGGTTCTGAATTTGCAGTTTTTGATGTTGCAAATTTAGGTGGAATTGGAGTCTCTTCACTAAGATGCCCAATACGATCCTGACTTTCTACTAGACCTATTACCTGCTCTCTCTATAGTGGATAGTTATTATGTGTAAGCTTTAAAGTTACAAAGTTGCTAACATTAAGAGAAAGGGATAGAAAAACATATATATTTGTAACGACTTGATTAGCTTGGACGAATTATAATTATAGAACAAGAAAAATTTGAGAAGAATAACAAGATTGATTTGTAATTTAAAACTGAAAAGACAATTTATGAATTGATTTTACTCTGAAAAAAGATTGATTAAGAAGAAGACCAATTTGCAATTTGGAAGAAAATGATTAGAATTTGTGATTCAAACCATTTAAGAAGGAGAAATGATTTTCAATTTGAAGGTTCTAGAAGGGATGTGCAATTGAATTTTTTTGATTTGAGAGTTCTAGAAGGAATTATTACGATTTACAATTAGATTGTTCTGTAAGGCCAACTCCAATGCTTCTCCATTTTGCATTTTTGGCTCTCCAATGCTTCGTTATATTTCCATTCCCAATGTATATAAATTTAGAGAATGGATTTGAGTCTCCATTCTGAATCTCCATTTCTACTTTTTTAATATTTTATTATTTATATTTTTTTGAGATGGTGGTTTTTTTTCCTTACATTAATAAAATATATTACTACCTCCAATTTTTTCATTTCTTTACATGCTAAAAACACAAATACCAAGAAATCACCAATACCAATAAACTATAATAATAAACAATTACTAATTCTTTATAAACCTTGCTTTTCACCGATACTAATAAAGAAATAATAATAAACAATTACAAAACTTACTATAAATGAAAATATAAAGAATTGAAAAAATTTGCAAAAATAGGAAACTAAATAAATGAAAAAACTGGAGGTAGTAATATTTTATTAGTTGAAGATTGAAATTTAAAGAATTGTTAGAGTTGAAATGAAATAGAGATGATATCTTTTAAGAATATTATATTTTTAGTCTCTATTTTAGAGAATTTTTTGACAATGGATTGTAAATGGCCTAAGAAGAAATAATTTACGATTGGGAGTACTAGAAGGACAGATGATTTGCGATTCAGAGTATTGGAAGGACATACAATTTGCAATTGGGAGTAATGAAGGAAGAGTGGTTTATAATTTGGGAGTACTGGAAGAAGAACATAGAGTTTGTATTTTTATTTATCACATTACGTTTACAAAAGAATTTATAGACTTATTAAGATAAGCCTTTTACAAAGTAGAGCTAATCTAAACCGTAAGTGATTATCTCAAAGGTTATCAATAATATGATTACAAGCTATAATCAAATAACTTATCACTAATCATATATCTTCAAAAAGTTATGAACATCCTTATCTCTTTTGAAAATAACCTTATTATTCAACAATCAGCCTTATTACTCCAAACTCATTAAACATGTTTTATACTATTAATAAGAACTTTGTCTTAGGTTTAGGAGTTGTTAACAGTATGGTCAAACCGTTAAGAATTTATTGTGATAATTCTGCAACTATATTCTTCTTTATTCAAAGGTCCAGAGCATATGTATCCAAGGTACTTTTCTATCAAAGAATAAGTGCAAAAGCATAAATATTAATTGAACATATTAGTATTGATTTGATGAAAGCCTATCCATAAACTGTGGGATTCTGACAAAAAATATTCATTCGTCAATGTCGAAAGGATGAGCATTATAAATAAGTCCTTCTTAGAATAGTTATATGCTTTATTTGATACTTTTGAATTGATTAAAGTTATATTCTTCCTTATTTACATGTAATCTGCAGTATAGTTCTATACATTATAATTTAGTATATACGATAACAATTGAATTTCCTGATTAATGTTATTAAAGTTGAGTTGCTTATGTGATACAAGGAAAGGATCTTATCAATTGCTAACTTGTAGTTGCCATAATCCAATCAGTTGAATTCAAATTAAGGATGACTTAATAATTTCATTGTATGGTGTGAACTTACATTTTGGTCCATATGTGGTCCATATAATTAAATGTACCTGATCCAAATAAAGGCAACCTAGTATGATGGTTATTAAGTTTAAGGGTAGTTAGACACTGGTAGTGTGTAAATAAAATATACTTTGGTTTGGTCTTTAATCTTGTGCTTATTTGATGTTTTATTATGATTAAATGTGAGCTTTTATTTGGTTTTTCTAATTTTAATTAGGAACTGCTGGAGTTGATAAAAATTTAGAGCATAATTGAGGAGTTTTGGAACAGTACGAGAAGATTTTTGGACCTTTTTTACGCTATCAATCTTAGCCTTGGGAGCAGACAGAAGCTGCAAGATTAATTTCAATTGGGCAGTTGGCCCACAATTTATCTAATGTATTGGGCTTAAATTATAGCATAGGAAGAATGTATAAACACTTATTATTGGGAATTTTTGTTATACTAATGTTTTTCATAGTTTTGATTAGTATATAAGTGTAATTTAGATCTTCCGGAGGGCATTCTCATACACCCTCAAGCTAGATACGAATTTATGTTTTATTTTTAAAAACTCTATGAGTTCTTTCATGGCCATGCATGGCTAAACTTTTCATTTTAGTCAAGGGATAATTCAATGTTGAAGTTTTTCATGATTACGAGATCTTAACATGCTTTAATTTTTTTTTTTTTATATTATATTTATGTCTTTTCTGTGGCATATTGAAAAACTCTATTTTTAGTGATTTTCTGTTATTTGTTCAAACATCATTCGTTGTTTAATTAATCAAAATTTACATAACTAATAAACTAGGCTAAATCCGTAATTTTTTAGTCGAATTAATACAAGTAATGATTTGTATAACTTGATTATGACCATGCTTTTGAGTTATATTAAGTGAAGACATAATTTAGTTTGAATTAATTCTCGTAAAATTTATTAATTAGGGTAAGGTCTTTCTAGTTTTTAATACAATTGACAAACTGAATCCTTCATCATAAGAGTTATTTGTTAGTTAGAGGGTTATTATTAGATCATATCGTAATAATCTTAATAATATAGAAAGATTAGTTGGGGAAAGTTTTCTTTGAAAGATTGGTTAGGGAAAATTTTCTTTGACTATTACTTGTCCACAATTTTAAGTTAAAAAATTATCTTATAGTCAATGATCAATTTATTTGAACTTTATACTGTGAATTACCTTTAATTGAGTTTGTCTCTTATTGATTTCAAATTTTAACTTCTTTTGCTTCTTTAATTTTATTTTAATCATCAAACATCAAAATCCCCATTTTAATTTGTCAGTTTTATAGTTTCAATTCCGATTAGCCTTGTCAAGGTTAGTTTCTTAAGTTCGACCCTTCTCACCCTATTTATAGATTTTCATCTTGTTATAGGAAGAGCAAATTTTTATTTTTGATAGTTTCAACACCAATCAAATACAAGTAGAGTCATAACCATTGACTAGGGTCATATCCTTATGCCAAAGGTTAATTCCCTTTTCTCTTCCTTTTAAGTATTTATATGAACCCATCAAGCTTATGTGTTCTAGAGTTTTGAAGCATAATTTATTACATAACAAAAAAAATAGGTTAAGAAAGAAAGAATAGATTTTAATAACTACAAGCTATTAGAAGAGAAAACCGAGATTCCCTAAAAAAAAGAGAGAAGACCAAGGCAATAAAAGTCATGGATCAAAGTACACTTTCGATTATATTTTGAGAAAATTACTATTTTATCTCTGAAGTTTGACATATTAGATTATTTTTCCCTTTATATTTTAATTTAGGCTGCTTTATCAATATAGTTTGACATAAGATACTTGTAACACCCCTTCTAAGCTTACGAATAAGTCCGGAAGAAGTGTTACTTCTCGTGTTGAGTGTCAGTTAACCTAGGCCTAATCAATATTTTTTTTCCTCTATTTATGCATAGCCATCATTCATCATGATATAATCACATTACTTATGACACTTCAATAATATCTTCCTTATAACCTCTTCTTTGACATAATCAAACACATGCACTTTTATACTTTATCATCACACCCACACCTAACTAGTTAATAAAACTATTACATATTACTTCTAATATAATTCTACCACTAAGGTTCAAAAATAATAATTACAATGCCAAGCATATGTCTTAGCAAAACAATCTATACATGCCATAGCTATAAATTACAAAATGGTATACCAAAAGCTTGTGTCGTGTCGGTAATGATGTGGCGGCTTGTTGCAAAAACCTCTACACTACTGAACTTCAACCTACAAGTATAAAAAAATAAACTTGTTGAGCAAATTTTGTTCAATGGGTACTTTAACTGAAGTTTGAAACAAATAAATAATTTAAAACAATTTAATTAAAATATAGTAGAAATAACATTGAGTAAGTAAACAAGTAACATGTGATGAAAACAATTGATGATTCAATCAAAAATTTTCTTTGGTCTAATGGCATTCGATAAAACTAAAAGATAAGGTTAAGGTTCTATACATAGTCCCTTGTAGATTATATGTGGCCCTTATAACCATCGAACCCCTTGTAGACTCATATATTTATGTAAGAATATGCGTGGCCCTCATAGCCATCGACCCCCTTGTAAACTCATGTGCATTGCAATATAATCATCAATATCATTACCACGATTTTAACCCTACGATGCATCATATCCTTATCACTAAGGTTCCAATTCTAGCCACTGTGAGCGTTATCCGATATATTTAACATTTCGTATTCATATAGTCTCGTTTCATAATTTTCATGCTCATTATCAATAAGTACAGATTTTCAAGATCATATCATGCCTTTCAAAGGCCACAAAACCATTGCGTATTGTATGAATTCAGTTAAATAGGATTTTCATGATGGCAGAAGTAGACAATAGCGTCATGCGCGAGACACAGGTGATCATGAGCAAGACATCCTTTTGGCAAGATCGTTGCACGTGAGACACCCTGGTCGCGAGCAATTGCGTCGTCATCTGATTCTCTAGACACTTCATCGCGTGCGATACATTTGGTCGCGAGCAATAATGTCACCAGCTGATTCTCTCGCGACACTTGATTCGCATACAAGACACAAACAATCTAACCTACATGGCTGGTCGCACTTGCGAGTGATCCAGACGATAATCCAATCTACAGGCCCTATGGTTATTTAGACATAACTTTTGTTTTATAAAACCCAATTGAATAATTCAAATGCATTTCAGAGTTAAAATCTTAAGCTACAAAATTGCTTTTTTCCACATTTCCAAAACACATCATTTCCATGGATAAAAATCACATAAAAGTTCAAATCATGCTTTATTTCAAACCTAAGGCATAATCGAAATCACATTTTGGCTCAACATAAAAAAAAAACACATAAATGTACCAACCATCTTTGAGTAAACATAAAAACAAGTTAAAATAAAAGTGGTTAAAGTACTAAACCTTAGTTTTGAGCTCTTCCCACTAGTTTAGGCAACTCCTTTGCCTATATCAACACCTTTCTCTTTTTGAGCTCCTATAAAAACATAATTATTTAGTTTCTATTTAAGGATCCAACCAAAACCCTAACTCATTCCCTTAAGGTTTCTACACTAGATCTTTACCATTTCTAACTTGATCTAGTAAGAGGTTCCCTTGATCTTTAATTTGACTATATCCACTACATTTAGTAACTAAGTAAAAGATTTAGAGCTAGGGTTTTCTTCCTTACCTTAGATTCTAGAACTATTAAAGGTTTTTTATAACTAGAACTTGAGAGATCTCCCTTAAGTTTGAGAAGGAAGGCTGGCCAAATTGATGAAATGAAGAAGAGATGAAGATGATAAGGATGAAGATGAAAAAAAGATGATAAAGAAGAGTAAAGGGAGAGATGAACGGGTAGGGTTTTGAGAATGTTGGAAAATTTTAGAGTTGTGTGGTGTATATAAGTGTGGGGAGATATTTTAAAAGAATTTATTATTATTATATTCTTTTAGCACATGCTAAATTTTTAAATAAGAGGAGCTTGGCCTAACTCATAACCTTCTCTTCATCTCTTTTATTTTTAAAAGGCCTATCTCTACATTAATATCCTTTTGATGCTGGCACAACTCCTGATGTCGACCCGACGCTCCTACGCTTCGAGTCCTGAAAATCTTGTCAATACTACTATTAACACATGGCAACTCATAAATTACAAAAATAATGGGAGTTAGGAACGTATCAATTCTACCCACCTTATTAAGAAATTTCATCCTGAAGCTTGCTACTCGGGAAATAATTACAGGTATTGCTTGCGCATAGCATCTTCTCTTTTCCGTGTAGCTTATTTGACCTTGTGACTCCTTCACAGAACCTTGACCAATGGAATCTTCTTATTTCGCAACTCTTTAATTTCTCTAGCTAAGATCTTCACTAGCTTCTCTTCGTATGTCATATTTGGTTCAAGCTCTATACTTTCAACAAGTAGCATATGAGATAGATCTGATCGAAACCGCCTCAACATGGATACATAAAAGACGTTATGCATACGGTCGAGCTCTGGTGGTAACGCTATACGGTAGCCTACAAGATCAATACGTTCGATGATTTCGTATGGTCCAATATACCTCGAATTTAGCTTACCTTTTTTTACCAAATATCATAACTTTCTTCCATGGCGATACTTTTAAAAAAACTTTATCTCTAACCGTATGTTCAATGCCTTTCCTCTTTAAGCCCGCATAGGACATTTGATCATCTGAAGTGTCCTTAAGTCTTGCCTTGATGAGTTCTACTTTCGCTTCAGTATCCTTTATGAAGTCTGGCCCTATCATCTTATGCTTGTTGAGTTCTGTCTAACAAACTAGTATGTAGTATTTCTTGCTATAGATTGCTTTATATGGTTCCATCTGAATACTTGACTGATAGCTATTATTATACTTAAATTTTGCTAAGGGAATGTACTTGTCTAAGGTTCCTTCTAAATCTATTGTACATGCTCGAAGCATATCATCTAAGATCTGGATAACCCTCTCTCACTATCCATTTGTCTGAGGATAAAATCTGTGTTGAATTGTAACCTTATGCCAAGAGCTTCTTGTAGCTTTCCTAAAAACTTCGATATGAATTTGAATCTCTGTCTGATATGATGGACAATGGAACCCCATGTAACCAGACTATCTCTTTAACATACAGCTCTGCCAGCTTATGCAATGATAATCCATGCATATGGGTAAAAAATGAGTCGACTTGAGTAGTTTATCCACTATTACCCACACCGCATCTTGTTTGCTCCGAGTCATAGGTAGACCCAAAATAAAATCCATGGTCACACGGTTGTTGATGGGTTACAAAAGTCCCGACGGCAACTGGTGCACCTTAACCTGCTGACAAGTTAGGCATTTTGATACATAGCTGATAATATCCCTTTTCATTCCCGGTCACTAATAGCTTTTCTTCAAATCTAGGTACATCTTAGATGCATCACGAAAGTACCATTATGAGCTTCTTGCATAATCTTCTCTTTTACTTCTCCCGACTTATAGACTACCAACCAATTCTCATAATACAGTATCCCTTGTTTTGAGATCCGATACTTCTTTTTCTTCCCATCTTAAACTTGCTTTACCCATTTTTGTACCTATGAATCCTTTCCTTACGTATCACTTATCTCTTGCAGTAGCAAAGGCCTTACTTGCATTTCAGCCAAAATCTAGCTGGAGTCATCTTCACCCTCATAGCCTTTAAGGCTTGTATATTCTTCCTGCTAAGAGCATTTGCCACTACATTCTCCTTCCCTGGATAATAGTTAATGTCATAATCATAATCCTCTAATAGTTAAACCCATTTCCTTTGTCGCAAGTTAAAGTCTTTCTGAACCAGCAAGTCCTTTAAACTCTTATGGTCAATGAAGATATGACACTTCTTACCATATAGGTAGTTTCTCCACATTTTGAATGCTAGCATGATTGCTGCCAACTCCAAATCATGTGTTGGGAAGTTTTTCTCGTGCGGCTTTAATTGTCGGGAGACGTATGCTACTACCTTTCCTACTTACATTAACACACACCCAAGCCAATATATAGGTATCACTATAGACCATAAATTCTTTCCCGGATACTGGTTGGGTAAGTATAGGTGTGTTCGTCAACTTTTTTGACATTCTTCAGTCTACTGAAATCTTGTGTTCTTTTGAAGCAGCTTTGTCATTAGAGTAGCTATTATTGAAAATCCCTTCACAAATCTTCAATAATACCCAGCTAGTCCTAAGAAACTTCAAACTTTCGCCACTATTCTCGGTAGTTTCAACTCTAATATAGCTACTATTTTCTTAAGATCAACTCGGATTCCTTCTGCCAACACTATGTATCCTAAGAAAATCACTTCCTTCAACTAAAACTCACATTTACTGAGCTTGGCATACAACTGCCTTTCCCTCAAAGTCTGTAGCACAATGTGAAGATGCCAATCGTGCTCTTCCACATTCCTTGAATACACTAATATGTCATCGATGAAAACTACCACAAACTGATCCAGATCCGATTTATCAAATCCATAAACACTGTTGGGGTTTTCGTTAATCCAAATGGCATTACAAAAAATTTGTAATGACCATATCGGGGTCGAAATATCATCTTGGGGTACATCTTCTTCCTTTATCCTCAGTTGATAATACCCTGACGGAAGGTCGATCTTCGAAAATATACCAATTTCCTTCAACTGATCGAACAAATCATCGATGCCAGAACTGGATATTTATTCTTGATCGTCAACTTGTTCAGTTGCAGCAGTCTATATATAGACGTAATGTAACACCCCTTAATCCGACTATTTTCTAGCCGAGCTAAGTGTGCCATAACTAATTCTACATGGTATACAGAACATTATACAATTAACTAAAATAAAATTTACAATTAATTTCAATGCTAAATATAAAATCTTCATTCCCTTAATCCGATAGTCTCCTAGCCTTCTAGCTTCGTTCCACAATATATGCCAGTCTAATATTTTCTATGGGCCTGATTCAACTTGACTAATCTGAATTTTCTGGTGTCTTTCCATTACCTATAAGTTTAGCATACACTAAACTTGCTGAGCTACTAGCTCAGTGGGTACTTTATACTTATTTAACATTAATTCACATTTTAATTACATAAATAAATCGCACATAGCAAACAATTGTGCATTTATCACAATAGCATAGAATTTCAAATCACAAATATACATCATTTTTATTTAAATATAATTAAACAAGCATAAAGTACCAAACCTGATTTTTATCGCTACGCTCATCCTTTTCCTACGTGTCATTGTATTGAACTAATTTCTCTTCCTCCTTTCTTCTTCTTTTTGCTTCTCCGCTCTTTTATATCTTCTAGTATATATTATACACATGCATATATATATAGCCTCGTGGTTTTCTTGCTCTCCACGGTCACTGCTCTAAGCTTGCCACTTGTTCCCTTTATTGGCATTTACACTTCATGCCACAACTCTCTTTTTCCTCCACCCATTTGTCTATGCTCTCATCATTTTTATTATTATCATTATCACCATTTACCTTCTATATTCTTCTCCTTTCTTCTTTTATTATTGTTAATAATATTATCGTTATTTTATTATTTCTTTTTCTTCTTCTCCACGTTTTCCTTTCCCTACTCTATTCCACATGTATATTTCTACTACTTTCTACTTCCCTCTTCCTTTAAACCACTTATGTATGTATACACACACACACACACACTTCTTTTTAGTTTACTTGTAGGAGTTGTAAACTCCTTTCATTTTCATATTGCCATTTGTTTAGTTAATTATCCTCCACGTCATCCTCTTTCATATGTCTTATAATTACTATTATTATTATTATTTATTATGATTATCCTAAATACCTTCATCCTCTTCCTCACATTTGTCCCATTTCTATACTATTAACGTGTTCCCACATTTTTTTTAAAATTATTTTTATTTTAATAATCTTCTCCATCTTTCTTTTATTATTTATTTATTTGTTTATTCTTCTTCTCCATTCTTCCATATCTTTCTTCAATTTTATTATTATTATTATTATTATTTTCCTCTTCCTTATCTTCCCATCAATCTTTTCTTTTCTTTCTTTTTTTATTTCCACGTGTGTCTCTCTCTCTCTCTCTTTTTTTTATGATTATTGTTATAAAATTTCTCTTTAGTCCCTCTAAATTTTATTTATTTCCTATTTTTTCCTTTGCTAGTACTAAATTCTAAACTGTGTTTATACGTTAAATTTACAGTTGCTCTCGATTCTAAAATTAACAGTAGTCTTTATTTACCAAAATATAATTTATTATCAAAGATTGTATGTTATATTTTATTTTTATCCCTTTATTATCTTTTTCTTTGCATCGAGATTATTCTGTAATTCTGGCACTGTAGATTTCAGGATGTGACACGTAAGGTCCCATCCTTTTTCTTAACAAATAAAACTGGCACTCCCCATGGCGAAACACTTAGCGGGTGAATCACTTGTTCAACAATTCTTGCAACTATATCTTAAACTATCACAATTCAACAGGTGACATTCTATTCGGTGCTATTAAAACTGGTGCAGCTCTCGGACACACATCAATTGAAATCCAACTTCCCTTCTAGGTGGCACTCTCGAAAGCTCCTCCGGAAAAACATCCAAAAACTTACATACTGTGGGTATATCTTGAATCCCAACTACGTATTCCTTTGCTTCCATAGCATAAACCATATAGGCTTTATATCCTTTATGAATTAGATTCTTGGTCATCACTGTAGATATCACATTACTTAAATAATCAGTAATAAGCTCTCTTCCCTACCACAATCACTTCGTTACTTTTAGGTGTATGTAGAGTTACTCTCTTCTTTTCACAATGCACTATCGCCTTGTGCTTTGCCAACCAATCCATACACAATATTATGTCAAATTCCCTAGAGTGTAATTCCATCAAGTTCCCCAAAAATACTTCACCATGGATCTCTATGGGACAATCCCTAATCACCTTTTTTGTAACTACTTCATCACCTATAGAAGTTGTTACTAAGATTCCAGATTCAACATACTCTACTGACAAACCCTTAACTCTATCCTCAAGCATGCATATATAAGAATGAGTGGATCCCAGATCAATTAAAGCATAAATGATTTACCGAACATAGAAAATGTACCAACTATAACATCATGTGCTTTATCCTCCTCACGAGTCTTCATAGCATAAACCCTTGCTGTTGCGCTGGTTCCAGGATGATCAATGGTCTCAGACTAAGCTCTTTGATAATTTGGGTTATCTCAACTCCTTTCTCGTCCTTTACCAAATGCTTGCAGAGATCACTCTATCTGAATTGGAGCTTCACCTTGCAATCTAGGGCACTATCACCTCATATGTCCTTTTTTGCCACATTTTGAACACATATTATCCTTGTACCGATATTCTCTAGGGTGCTTATGCCCACGAGTATCGTAGAAGGGGTATGAATAATCTCTAATATTACCTACAACTGAATCGGTACCTGCAGCTGATCTCGAGTAACCTCTGCCTCAACCTCTGCTAGCTCCTCTGCAAAAACCTTCTAAAGCTCCTGGGGCACTAGCAGTGGGGTTCAAAATAAGAAAATCCTCTACCCTGGTTTTGACCTCTAGATTGGGTCGAGCTTCCTCCTCTATGTCGCTTCCTCGACTACTGATAACCTTCTGAAATCTACGACAGATCTCTTTTCTGTCACATCCTCTAATGCCTATTCCTTTAATTAATCTGTACCCTCTCAATGTCTAGGGCTCCCGTAGCTAGCTTTGAAAAGTTTGTATGCCCTAAAGTGACCAACTGTACTTGAATTTCGTCGCTCTACCCCTTCAAAAACTTCTTACATCTTTCCTTTTTTCATCTCTACCAGCTTCTTGCCATACTTGTTGAGGTGGATGAATTCTTTCTCATACTCAAACACTGACATCCGACCTTGCCTCAAATAAATAAATTCATCTAGTTTCGTATCCAGATAGCACTCAGTGATGTACTGCTTTTTGAACTCTCTCTCCAAGAATTCCCAATTTCGCTGTTCCAGGGATACGTTGCTGGGCCATGTGCCACCAAATGTACGCCTCCTCCGTAAAGAGTGATGTAACACAAATAAGTCTATCTTCTGGAGCACATCCCAACCGGTCCACTGCTCTGAGGGTACTGTCTAACCAATACTCTGGTTCCTCCACTTCTTCTTTGTGTCCGGCCTTGAATTCCTCGGCCCCATACTTTCTTAACTTGTCGATCGAGGGACGTCTTTCTCTTTCAGCAGCGACAGTCACCATCCACACCATTTGCTGAAAAGCAACTACCATTTGCCTTAGATATTCCCCTGGGTCAGGAACTTCGACTCCAAGTGCAGCTGTTACTGGTGTAGGTTCCTGAGCTTCCGCCATATCTATATCGCTAGGGATAGAACAACAAGATTCCACCTCTTCTATAACTACTCTTTGCGATTCTGCTTCTTGTGACATTCTACAATTGAAAAATAAAACAACAGTCAACCTAGCACGACACATTACCCTTTCTTTTTTATTTTCTAGATGGCATATACAGGAATTTAGACAACACACATATTTAATTAATAAAAACTATTTTACATTATAAGTCCAAGCCTGATTTAGGTTCTTACCATAAAATACTTACTAAGTTAACTACTACTTATCATCCGAGTTACATCATATTTCTTATAACAAAAACGGCTTCCTATTTATTTTTTCACTTAATCCTCGACATGAGCTGAAGCTACCAAACTAGTTGGGGTATGCTTTTATTTTTCTTCACTAGGGTCCAACTTTATCCATGAGTCATAATCCACAACCACCTCTTGTGCTGGGATAACTCCAAATTGACGATCTAGTTGTATCGAATTAGAGCCTCGATTCTCTCTTTCTTCTTCCAATTGCCTTATCCTAGCTGTCAAATCTTGAATTTCCTGGGTCAACTCCCTTAGCCTAACGAGCACTTTTTGGAACTCATCTTGTTCAACCACTATCTTTGTCTTTTTCTTCTTAGGAGGACCACTGGAGTCACTACTAATATCTATCACTGGTACCCTGGCCCTGCCCTTTCCATGGTCAGCCATTCTATCTAAGCAAACCAAAATAAAAAACATTAACATCCAACACATCATTCACTGCTTCTTAGACAATCAAATTCCCAACCTATATCGATGGGTCACGCTTCTTGAGTTAATTTAACTAACTATTCCCAGAACCGACTAAATTGGTGCCTTGAACCACTAAATGTAACACCCCTTCTAGACCTATAAATAAGTCCAAAAAAAGTACTACTTCCCGTGTTGAGCGTCGGTTTACCTAGGCTTAATCAATATTTTTTTTCCTCTATTTATACATAGCCATCATTCATTACATATAATCATATTACTTATAACACTTTAATAATATCTCCCTCATAACCTCCTCCTCGATATAATCAAACATAGGCACTTCTATATTTTATCATCACACCTACAACCCACTAGTTAATAAAACTATTACATATTACTTCTAATACAATTCTACCATTAAGGCTGAAAAATAATAACTAAAATACCAAGTACATGGCTTACCAAAACAATCTATAAAAGCCATAGTTATAAATTACAAAACGGTATACCAAAAGCTTGTGTCGTGTCAGCAACGTTGTGGCAACCTATTGAAAAAACCTCTACACCACTAAACTTCGACCTACAAGTTTAAGAAAATAAACTCACTGAGCAAACTTTGTTTAGTGGGTACTTTAACCAAAGTTTGAAACAAATAAATAATTTAAAATATTTTAATTAAAACAAGGTAGAAATAATATTGAGTAAATAAAAAATTAACATGTGATAAAAACAATTGATGATTCAATCAACAATTTTCTTTGCTTTAGTGGCATTCGATAGAACTAAAGGATAGGGTTAAGGTTCCATAAATAGCCTTTTATAGACTATATGTGGACCTTGTAGCCATTAAGCTCCTTGTAAACTCATATATTTATGCAAGAATATATATGACCCTTTAGCCATCGAGCCCCTTATGGACTCATATTCATTGCAACATAATCATCAATATCATTATCCTGGTTTTAACCCTACGATGTATCGTGTCCTTATCATTAAGGCTCCGATCCTAGCCACTATGAGTGTTATCTTATATGTTTAACATTTCGTATTCACATAGTCTCGTTTCATGACTTTCGTGCTCATTATCAATAAGTACATATTTTCAAGATCATATCATGCTTTTCAAAAGGCCACAAAACCATTGTGTATTGTATGAATTCAGTTAAATAGGATTTTTATGAAAGCAAAAGCAGACAATGGCATCTCGCACTAAAGGCAGGCAGTCGCTAACGAGACATCTTTTTGGCAAGACCGTCGCGCACGAGATACCTTAGTTGCGAGCAACTACGCCATCATCTGATTCTCTCGTGACACTTCGTCACATGTGAGACATTTTGTCGCGAGCAGTAGCGTCACCGCTTGATTCTCTCGTGACACTTGAGTCGCGTGTGAGACACAAACAAACTGACCTATATAACTAGTCGTGCACACAAATCCAACATCTTGAGTGATCCATACGATAATCCATTTTGCACACCTAATGGTTATTCAAACATAACTTTTGTTTTATAAAACCCAATTGAATAATTCAAAAGGCATTTCAAAGTTAACATCTTAAGCTACAAAATTGCTTTTTAAGAAATTTCTAAAACACATCATTTCCATGGATAAAAATCACATAGAAGTTCAAATCATGCTTTGTTTCAAACTCAAGGCATAATCAAAACCACATTTTGGCTCAACATAAAAAACAAACACAAATGTACCAACCTTCTTTGAGTAAACATAAAAACAAGTTAAAATAGAAGTGGTTAAAGTACTTGATAAGTGCCAATTTATATATGTTTTTATGTGGAATAATTGTTTAATTCTGATTATTTCATGATTAATTATTATTTTAAGCACTTAACTTGTTAATTTTCTTGTAATAGGTCATAATCGAGCTTCGTTTTGGAAAAGAACGGGAAATTGGAGAAAAAATGGTATAATGGAATATAATTTGGGCATATAATACAGAGTTGTGGACTTAATATGTAATTTGGCAGCATGAGTTGAGTTGTTTTAAAGATTTAAAATGTGAGCTATGTTTTGAACTATAAGCTGTTGCGTTTTGAAGGACTGATTTTAGCCTTCCAAAATGCAACATTTCATTTAGTAATGGTGAATTTGTGTGAAACGGGTGCGTTTTGGGCTCACTTTGAAGCTGCCTTCTTTCCATTTGAAACTCTGCGTTTTGAAAGAACGCAGTTATGCTGAGTTGCATCTGCAGCGTTTTGATCATGGGAAATTTATTTTGATTTGAACTGAAGATTTGGATGACCTGATAGAGAGGGATTGAAGACCGATTCTGGTGGGTTTCTGATTTTTGAATTTTAATTGGTTTGGGTGTACAGAGATGAAAAAAGAATAGAAGGTACAGAGACTGATTTTGTAACGCTCCGAAATTTATAATGTCTGAAATGCTGAATGATCTACGGAAAGAAAGGTAGAAGGAGTTAATAATAAGGAAAATTAAGGAAGAAAAATCCTTTGTAAAAGGAAAATAAATGAATTATAAGTTCAGTAAACAAGTTGTAAACCATGAATTAATAAGTTATTAACATAGTAAATAAGTAGTAAACAATAAGTAAGCTAATTATAAACATAGTAAGCTATTGTAAATGAAAAGTAAACAAGTAACAAATAAGATAAATAAAAAGTAAACCAATTATAAACAAAAAGCAAGTATAAGGAAGGAATGAAGAAAAACGTGAATTATACACAGATCATAAACAGAAGAATGTGGAAATTGAGTATAGGCATAATATTTGACAGTTGTGGATAAAGATGGTGCAGACCGGGCATGCAGATTCGGAAGGATTGCAGAGAAATTCGCTGAACTTTCGAAGTTAAACGTGCTCAGGTCACAGCACAAGTCAAGATGGGTGACCTCTAAGGGAAGTCAACCCTAAATACGTCAATTCGGCAATAAAAAAATGACAGTAAGATATCAAACGGGCGCTGATGACATCCGGAAGGCAAAAGTACTCCAACGGAGCTCAGCGGGATCCGTCGACATTATGGAAAATGTTAGGGACCTAAGTGTACTTTTTCGAAAATTTACGTAAGGTCTTAGTAATGCCTATAACGAATGTCAAATATGAAATCTAGAGAGTTTACTGGTCGCAACGATGCGTAACGGAATTTTCAGAAAATGCACGTATAAAAAGATATAACGAATTTTCTATAAGAGTATTTTGGTAAATTCTGAGAAAGATAAGGACCAAAATGAAAGTCCTCCAAAAATGGTATTAAACCTTGACAAATATATTAAATATCAGGTTTTGAGGTTAAATAGATCATAACGGTGAAATTACAGTAGTTTCCAGAATTACATGTGCGGAGAATTCCGCTAAAACGCGAAAACTTGACTCGTGTAGAAGCTATGGATTTAATCTGAATTTTGGAATCCAATATGACCTAATTTTCAGAAGAATAAAACACAAAATTTGTTCTTTTATGTGTTAGTTAATCATAGAATCAAGAACCGCCTAATTTGGATATGTATAGACAAAGTTATGATCAAATTAGCAGACAGTGCGCAGGCTGCCCAAGGTAGTGCGACGGGACCCGACGGAAAACGACGTCAAATATTATCGATAGCTCGGATTGACCTGAAATTTGAATATGACACATATTTAGGTGTCTAGGTTCATTTGGCACAAGAATTATTGAATTTGGGCTAGTATGCAAAAAGTTATTGATAACGGATGGTAACTAGGTATGGTGAACATGTCAAAAGGACTTATTGAAATAATTTATTAAATGAAGGGGTCAAATTGGTAAAAGGCAAAAGTTGAGGGACCAAATAGGAATGAGGACTTAAGAGGTTGACATGTGACACAGGAGGAGCCATTGGATTAGATGACTTGGAATAATCTTGGCCATTGAATAAGGAGGTGGATTTGAAACAAAGTTTAAATTTAGTTAATTCTTGAGTGAAGGATATAAATAGGCAATTAGACATAAAATTTTACATTTTAAAAGAGCAAATCCCCTCCCTAATACCCTTAGAACAGCCGGCCAACAAGGAAAGAGAGAAGAAGAAGAAGAAGAAGAAGAAGAAGAAGAAAAGGAAGAGGAGAAGGAAATAAAGGCTAAGGTAATTCTTTAATTCCTCTTCATCTTTTTAATACGTTAATTAGAGGAAGAATATAATCTGAAATTGTTAAGGTTTATACACTTAAAGATGAAATGATGAAGATGAGATGAATTAATGGTTATAAAGCTAGAATCAGAATTCTGGCAGCTTTTTAGGGCTGAATTCAAACAAAGTTTTGAACATGTTAAGGACGACTTTTAGGAAATTCATAAGAATGAAAGTTGTAGGTATATGTCTTAGCTAACCATAAAGACAGGAACCACCCTATTTGGACTTTTAGAATGAAAGTTATGGTCGGAATACTGGCCGGCGTGCAGGCTGTCGTGATCAGTAAGGGCAACAGGGCAGACCGGATTTCAATAAATTATTTGACCATGATAGAAACATAATTTAAGGAAATTCAAAACATGAAAGTTATTGATTTATATGTCTAGTTTATGGCTGTAAAACAGTTTGGGAAGAAATTAAATATATAAAAAGATATACTTGAAAAATCAAAGATGGTGCAAGTCTAAAATCAAGAGTAGGCAGAACTGAAGTGTGAACTTTGGCTAGTAATTTGACTAATTTAACAATATAATTTGAGGTCAAGATGAAAGAAAAGATGTTTCCCTGTTTTTTAGGAAACTTTAGAGACTAGAAGCAACCTAATTGGACTAATAATGAAGAAGATATGACTGAAATAGTAAAGGGTGTGCAGACTGAAACTTAGAACCAAGGCAGAACTATACCTGTGACTTTAGCTTACAATTTGAATATGTTAATGACATAAATTAATGGTGTGATAGAACACAATATTGTGCATAAACATGTTAGCTAACTTGAGAATTAAGAACCACTTGATTTAGACATCAAATGAGGAAGTTATAATTAAATTACTAAGCTGTGGGCACATGTAAATAAATAATTGGCATGGAAAAATGAATGAACATTTGAGATATAGTGTGTTGAATATAGAAGTGTTATTTTCGGTTTATATGAGGAGTGAGGGTATAAAGACAGATTGCCGAAGTGTTTGTGAGATTTTTATGCAGGATCCCAGTGTATAGTCGCAGGGACTATTCATTTAGTCGCTGTTATTATTCACAAAATGTTAATACGTAGCCAAAACTCTGGCGAAATTCCTGAAAAATTAGACCAAAAATTTGACTAAGTAAAATTGGAACTTATTAGGCTAAGTATAGACAAACGATTGGAAATATCAGAAGTAAAATCAATACAAATGAATAATATTAGCGAATAATTTAGTATCAGAATAAGAGTCAGATTATGAAACATAGACAGTAAATATAAGTAAAAGAAATTAAAGTAAAAGCATAGCAAAAATGTATGATAAGAAACGTTAGAAAAATTATATAGTAAAACGGAAAAATTAACTAAGTTGTGATTTGTTAGAATACAACAAAGGAATCTAGCTATGGGAAACGCGTAGGACAACGAGGGACAAATGCGACACGATATCAAGTTTGGTACTTTGCTTTTATCTACAGCATTTTTATATGTATGTGCAATGTTGTGAACGAGTGATGCTTTGTTTGCAATGATGTGCTATTGTTTGGTACATGTGCTATCTGTAAATAATGAATATGTTAAATTGAACTGAGTAAAAGTAAAGTACCACTAAGTATAGCGCTTAACAAGTTTAGTGTCTGCTAAACTTGTAGGATCACGGAAAGACATAAAGACAACCAGAATATCCGAACAAAGTCAGGCTCACCAGAGACACTTAGTATGGCATATGCTGCGCAACAAAAGTCAGAAGTCAGGACAATCTACAACATAAAGAAGAAAAAAAATTTTCTCAGGTAATGTTCAGCATACCAGTAAACATCAGTTGTGACACTCTTAGCTCGGCTAGTAACTAGTCGGGTTAAAGGGTGTTACAGATTCAGCTGGGTTTCTTTTATGGGATTTTTCGAATTTGAATTAAAAAATAATAGAGATATCAGACCAGAGATCGAACGAAGATCGAAGATCAAGTTGGTTGGGTTTTTAATTTTCGATTCTGAAAATTGAAAGGGGGAGGAAAGAAAAAGAGAGCTGGATGAAGGAAGAGCATCAGAAAACCAAGGAAGAAAATTAACGATTAGAGGAGGAGAGATGAAATAAAAAAAGATAGCAGAAAGGGAGGAAAAAAATTAGAAGAGAAACCGATTGAGAGCAAGGCGAGAAGAAGAGACCGGGTTTTGTCTTCAGCAAAGGAAATTAGAGAGATCAGTCTTTAATTTTGAACAATGTCCACAAAATTGACGAACGGGAAAAAAATAAAGAAGCAGGTTACTTGTTTTCTTTTTTTTCCCGATTGAGTTTCTTCACTATTGGAACTGGGAAAGGCAAAACTCACGACTAAAGGTTTGAAAACAACAAAGGAACTTGGAAAATCGAAAGGTGACCGTCAAAAATCAAAACTGGTTTGAGTGTAGAGCCGTACGCTGGGAAAGAGAAGAGAGCAGCTGAATCAAGAGCAAGCCAAAACGCACCATTTGGTCAAAACAGAACAATACTTTTTCTTCATTTTCTTGCTGTCTAAATTATGTTGGAGTTATAATGTTCTTATTCTATTTCAATATTCTAGTTGAATTCATTGAGACTGTAATAATGATGATGAACTGATTTTTTCTGTTAGTGTCTAGATTGAGATGAACATTATGTCTGTTTGATTCTGTAATTTGAATTGTCTGATTAATTTGATTGTTAATTTGTCATTGCGATTTAGTTGTGGTTATAATTGATTATTGATTTTGTTTTTGTGATTTGAGTTTGAGAAAACTTGTCGTAAATAAAACACCCACAATTAAAAGGAGTTGCATGCAAACCTAAAGATAGGTCGACATAAATCCTCTGGATCGGGGTCAAACCTAACACTGGGAATTCATGGAACAAATTAATGCGAGACTATGGGTTTTAATTAGAACGAGAGTTCAATTAATCAACCTAGGATTAGACGTTAGCTAGCTCGAGAGAGTGTTAATATAAATTAGGAATTCTTACGGTCCAACAGAAAAATAACAGTTAATTAATCGGATGAGTTGAGTTCAGGAAAAGTCTTAGGGGATTCAAAGTCCAGACACTACTTCCATTTTTGCTTTCTTCCCGAAGTGCTTTAAGTTGCTTGTCACGTTAATTTAATTTATTTGTTTGCAATTAATTCATCACTACAAATTTTCTAGTTAGATGTTAGAGAGAGGGTTAGTATTAGTAATCAGTAGTCCCTGTGGATACGACACTCGATACTCCGATAGCTATACTAGGAGTAATAGGTGCACTTGCCTGTCGGTCTAAAGCGTAGTCGATCAGACGCATATCAAGTTTTTGGCGCCGTTGACGGGGACTAAGATATTAGGAAATCTTGATTTCTATTAATTTAGCCATTTTTATTTTCTTCGCATTTATTATTTCTTTATTTGTTGCGGTATTACACATGGTTTCTTATTTTTATTGTTTTCTCAGGAGTTTCGTTAGTGCATGACTCGCAGCAATCCGGCTGAACTAGTAGAGCCAGATCCTGAGATAAAACGAACTGCTCGTTAAAGACTTAGAGAAAGATTACGACAGAGAAGCAAAGAGTTAGATAGACAGTTTGAACAAGAACAGCAAGTAGACATGGACGATCAATAGGAAGTGAATGAACCGCAAATGACGATGTATAATTTTGCAAGACCAAACATAAATGGGGCAGAGTCTAGCATACAGAGACCAACAGTTACAGCCAATAATTTTGAGATCAAGCCTAACGTCATTCAGATGGTGCAACAATAATGTCAATTTGATGGGTTATAAGATGAGGATCTGAATGCACATTTGGCCAACTTTTTGGAGATTTGTGACACTTTTAAGATTAATGGGGCCAGTGATGAAGCCATTAGATTGGGATTGTTCCCATTTTCACTAAGGGGAAAAGCTAAGCAGTGGTTAACTTCTATGCCAAGAGCATCTATTGACACTTGGACTGTGCTGGCAAAGAAATTCTTAACCAAATATTTTCCACCTGCCAAGACTGCGAAGCTCAGGAATGATATATCCTCTTTTGCTCAGCTTGAGTCAGAGACACTGTATGACACATAGGAGAGATATAAGGATCTACTTAGGAGATGTCCACATCACGGTCTCCCGGTTTGGATGCAGGTACAGACATTTTATGGTAGTTTAAATTCTACCACTAGACCGATGATAGATACAGCAGCCAGGGGTACCTTGAACACTAAAACACCTGAAGCAGTTCAAGAGCTGATTGAACAAATGGCAATGAATAATTATTAGTGGAGTTCAGCTAGAGCTAAGCCGAATAGGGTAGCAGGTGTATATGATGTGGATGCAGTTACTGCTTTGGCAGCACAGATGAAAGTTTGACGTTGTCACAGAATCAGTCTAAGGTTATGCAGTGTGACATGTATGGAGGAGGGTCAGACACCCAAGAGTGTAATGCAGTTGCTAATTACACTGATAATGTTCCCCGAAGTATGAACAACCCCTACAGCAACACTTATAATCCAGGGTGGAAGAATCATCCAAATTTTTCATGGGGAGGACAAGGGCCACAGAGACCAGTTGTTCCACCAGGATTTCAAGCACCGCCTCCGCCTCAAGAGCAGAAATCGAACTTAGAGGACCTTATGACTAAATTCCTCCAAGCATCTGAGACCAGATTCTAGGCTGTAGAGTCTTCTATGAGAAACCAAGAGACGTCGATCCATAATTTAGAGAGAAGCAGATTGGGCAGTTGGCTAAAGCAGTTTCAGAGCGACAGCAGGGTAGTCTACCTAGTAACACTGAGACTAACATCAGAGCATAGGTTAATGCTGTTATTCTTAGAAGTGGAAAAGAGTTGAAAGTTGCTAAGGAAGATGAGAAGGAAGCTGAGGAAGAGAAAGTGGAAAAGAAAGTTACGAGAAGGAAAGTGAACGACCAGGGAAAAGAGAAAAGGAAGTTTGACTGACCATCAGTGAAAGAGTACATACCTGTTATTTCATACCCAGGGAGACTAAAGCAGGATCGCATAGATGAGCAGTCAGGTAAGTTTCTTGAACTTCTAAAACAGTTGCATATTAATATTCCTTTTCTTAATGCTTTGACACAGATGCCAAAATATGCAAAGTTCTTAAAAGAGATTCTTTCGAGTAAGAGGAAGCTTGAGGAGGTGTCAATGGTAAAGTTAAGCAAGGAGAGTTCAGCTATTATGCAGAACAAGCTGCCCAAGAAACTTCAAGACCCAGGGAGTTTTACTATTACTTGTTCTTTTAGTAACTTATTTATTGATAGAGTGCTAGCTGACCTTGGGGCTGGGGTGAATTTGATGCCTTATAAGATGTTTAAGAAACTAGGGTTGGGTGAGCCTAAACTAATACAATTGAGTTTACAGTTAGCAGATAGGTCCGTTATTGTTCCTAGAGGTATAGTAAAGGATGTGTTGGTAAAGGTAGATAAGTTTATTTTCCTTGTCGATTTTGTGGTGCTTGATATAAATGAGGATGTCGAAGTGCCTCTAATTCTAGGACGGCCATTTTTGGCTACTGCTAGAGCTATTATTGATGTGAGCGAGGATAAGCAAGTCCTTAGGGTCGGAGATGAGGAGGTTGTTTTTCATATTCCTTAACATTGTTGGTCGTCAGGCTCCTGACGTTAAACGAGCCCTTCTTGGGAGGTAACCCAAGTTTTATTTATAGCTTTTGATTTTTGTTTGTTTTTATTTATTTGGCTATTTTTTTCTTTTTGGCAGTTTCGTTTTCACCAACACAGTACCTTTCCACCACCGTTTTGATTGACATCACTAGCGCATTTCTTCCAAGTCCCCCTACTACCAGAAAAAAGCTACAGCTATTGTTTTAAGCGTTTTCAATAAATTAGATTTGTGTGGTTGATTGTGCTGTAATAATTTATTTTTTTATTTTGAACTTTGAATTTAATTATTTTTCTCCACTTTAAGATTAGATTTGCTTAATTTGGGTTGAATGGAGATTGTCTATTGAGAAATTATAATTCTGCTAAATTATCTTTCTTTCTTGTTTATGAGTGGAATAGGATGATAGGTCAAATAATGGAGTTCTTCGTACTTAGAGGCAGTCAATGAGTGGATTCCAGCGTTTTCAGGGCAGTATTTTTGTTACCCTCCCTTTTATTGTTATTTCATTTTTCACCCACCATTTATGCTTGTTTGTGATTAATCGCACATAAAGGGCATTGTGCGAGTTAAGTGTGGGGAGGGGTTTATTTATTGCTGGGAGTATTTTGTTAGAACTTTGAGCTTAGATTGTTTTATGCTGTTTTAAGATTTTGTGTTGTTATGTTCCTTTGTGGTAAATTTTGCGGTCATTATTATGACTATTTGATTGAAACACTTAATTGTGGGGATGAAATTTTATGAGCTTAATTGGGTAGGGTCAATGTGTGTATCTCGCATCTTACCTGGCATAATTTTTGGTCTATGACAGAATTTTATAGTGAACTTCATGCATGTGGTGACGATTAATATGCCTTGTTTTGAACTTAAATTTTTTTTCTATGGCATGATTGTGAGTTAAGTTGAGTTTTAAGCACTATCAGTATGTTTTGAGGAAATTATGAACATAAACTGATGTCGCCTCTTGTTTTGTATGGAGAGTCTGGAACTGTGGGCATAAAGTCATTTTGTTTAATTAAACTTGTTTTTTGTTACGTAAATTTAATTTGGATATTAAATGGTGTCTTGTTTGATTGAACCTAAACTGGTAACTTAACTTAGGGCCTTGTTTCTGGCTAAATAAGTGCAAATGCATAGTAAAATAAAAAATGGTCCATTAAGCCAGTTTGCA
>CATIWJ010183966.1:0-15475 GCA_949640765.1 Croton laevigatus
GCTACTTATTATCAAGTCGACTAAACAATTACGGATTTAGCCGCGTTGATTATCTATGTAAGTTCCTATTAGATGAACAAAGGTACCTGTTTGATCATGTAATAGAAAAAAACTAAGGATATCTTTTCCCAATAAGCCACAGAAAAGACATAAATGCAATATATAATCAAAGAGAATTAAAAACATTAAGGTCTCACAATCGTTTGAAACTTCAACCTTGAATCAACCCTTGACTGAAAAAATAATACTTAGCCACACATGGCAATAGAAAAATGCTACTGTTTCAAGAAAATAAAACAAACAAAACAAAAACAGAAAATAAAACAAAACGTAGCTAATTCCCCTTAAAACAGAATTGCCTCCCTTTTATAGCTGTTCTTTACCCTCCTTTCCAGCCTATGCAGCCCCCTTTCTTCAATTAATAAATTTCCAGCCCCATCCTTAGCTGTTGCCATGTGAAAACTGCCCATCTTTGCTGCTGCCATGTGCTGAAATCCTCTACTACCATGTGAAGACTGAAGTCCTCTGCTGCCATGTGAAGATAATATTAAATCTTCATCCCATTCCTTTGTTGCACCCTTGTGAAGAATGCCCATTATCTTTTGCAGCCAATATGGTGATGAGCTGGATAAAAATACATTGAAAATGCATGCCAAAACGCAGCTCTTTTGTGCCCAAAAAGCCGCTCAATTAAGGTCAGCCCGAAATGCCTCCCTCTGCAGTTAGTCTTAGGCAAGGTTAAGTCCTGACAGCCTCAAGACATCATCCATCCGTTTTGACTTCGACTTCCATGATCAAAACTTGATCAAATATGTCATTTTTGCTTCATTTAAGCTAAATCCAACCATTCATAATCAAAAGAATAAAAACTAAATAAAATTCCACAATTAAGAACATTAGTTAACAAATAAACACAAAATTAGGAACAAAAAATATGTTGGATTTGGAAGTTATCAATAAACATGAAAAAAACGTCCCATAAGAAAAAAAAACCTACCGTTGAAAACAAAAACGCATAAGAAAAATGTGAATATTTCAAAAAACGTTGCTAAGAATACTATTAAAAATTAAAAAAAAAAACAGAAAAGGGAAAAAAAAAGCAAGCAACCAAATTGCACTCTCTATATATTTCATTTATCAATGGCAAGGGAGAGAAGGAGATATCAATACAGGAAAACAAAATGGCTGAATGTGAAGGTAATTAAGTTTCTTTTAGGCAATTTTATTTAAAATAGCAGCTAATTAATGGTTATTTTTTCTTTACCTATAAAATGGCCGTTATTTAGAAGATTTTTTTAAGTCTAAAAAAAAAAAAATTGGAAATTTCAGGTTGGAAGTCGTGACCCGAGTTGCTTGGAGTCAGAGCAAGTGTTGCCACAAATATCATAAAAAAGGAGAACCCGCTGTTGACTATGCCTGTACTGCTAAATGGAACCCCTACAACTAGAGAGTATGACTCTACCAGGGTTAGGCTTTTTGTTAATATAAATGATTATATCGTTCAAGTTCCTAGCATTGGCTAATGGGACATAATCAGTATCATTCCATCTATAAATAAGTGAAATGATTTAAATAAAAATTGAATAAATGATGTCCTGTTATATAGGGTTTCATCTACTATAATAATGTTTTCAGCTGGTAGATTGTGCTTTATATATAGATGTGTGCAGTTTATCAATGTTTATTGCAACTTATCTTTGTTATATATGTGAAAGTTTGTACTAGTTATGGCAAAGGAACCTTCTTCTTTGATAAATAAGCTTATTCTAGAAAAACTCGAACCCTATCACACATTGTATCATTAAAATGCAACAACATCTTGCCTCCTACTTCCCCGGCCGCATTGTCTAAGAGTTCTTTAATATTGATACCTCCTAAAGTTGTGTATATCAAAATAAGCAGAAATTATATACTTGATTCTAACTCATTGGATAAATATCAATGCAAAAAAAATAGGCATTTCACAATAATTATTTATTATGTTTTCGATGTTGACCATGCGTGCAACAATGTTCATAAGTCCGTCCAGAAATCCAGCCTTCCAAAATGGAAAGAAGAAGAAGAAGAAGAAATATTATCAAAACATGGATTCTATTGTGAAACATAATCCAATCACAACAAGAAATTGGCCTCAGTTTATTGAGAATTATGAAACATATGTAACGTAAGGAGTTCTCCATTGTATATCCTACACATACACATTAGAACTACTGGTTGATGAGTACCCTATATGTATAAGAATTAGCAAAAATTGATGGTAGTGTTACTTATCCTTTAACTTGCAAGAAGCAAGCTAAAATGGGAAATTAGGGCTGCAAATGAGCCAAGCTACTCGTAAGCCGCTTGGTGTTCGCTCGATAAAAGCGGACTCGAGCTCGGATCGATAATAAACGAGACAAGCACGAGCTGGAAATCCAGGCTCGTTTAATAAATGAGCCAAGCATGAGTAGGCTAGTACTCGGCTCTCTCGAAAAAATATATGTAAAAAAACAAGCTGCTCGCAAGCCGCTCGCAAGCCGCTCGGTGTTCATTCGATAAAAGCTCGGCTTGAGCTCGGATCAATAATAAATGAGCCAAGCGCGAGCTGGAAATTCAAGCTCGTTTAATAAACAATCCGACCTCGAGCAGGCCAGTGCTCGGATCAGCTCGACTCGTTTACAGCTCTTAGCGCACCCGTAAAATTATTAGGAAAAAATATACTTTTGTCCCCATATTTTTGTATTATTATACTCTTCTGTCCTTCATTTTTAGATATTAGACTCTTTTGTCCCCATATTTTATAAAATTTGACTATTTTCTCCTTTTGTCAAAATTTCTATCCAATAATTTTCATAATCCCTAAAGTACCATTTTGGAAAAAATACATTATTACTCTTGTATTTTCCAATATTAAACTCTTTTATTCCTTATTTTTTTGATATTAGTTTCTTTTATTTCTGTATTTTACAAAATTAGACTATTTTATCATTTTATCAAAATTTTGTCGTAAAATAATAATTTTTTTTTATAAAATGTCAACGGAATTAAAAAAGAGGGAGATTTTTATCTTTAAAAAAACATAGAAAGAAAAATGTAATTTATGTAAAATATAGAAAGATTTTTATAAATTTCCCTAAAATTAGTCATAAAATATGTACAACATGCGGTTCCATACTAGTAGGAGAATTGGTTTCGAAGTAGGGCCCTTAAGGTTTTCTATTAGGTAATTCATCCAATATATCAGAAAGTATACAGTTGTTCCTTTTTGCTGCTAGCATTAATTCATATATTGAAACGTATTCCATTTAAAGTAAATGAAGCATATCCTTAGCATTATATATATATATATATGACACTTGTGGCTCCCTGAAAAATATCAGCCAATTTAATAGTGAAGTTTCTATAGATTTTTTTTTTTTTTGAGAATAATTACTATGGGTTTTATATTCAAAATGTTGATTATTCTTATATTCAAAAGTATGACTCTTAATAATTTCCAACTTAAATTATATAATCGGCTCATGCATTGCAAATAAACGTGACTACAAATAGAAAAGCTGTGTTGGATACGGGAGAAAAGAAACACAGTAATTTCTTATTTTATTCTAAATTTCCTTCAATATTTCTGTAAAATATTTTATTAACCATGGGTGTAAAGTCGTACTTCTCTACTGAACTTTTTTATTTTAAGCTAAAAATAATAAGAAAATGAAATAAGGAAAAACCATATACAAGCATAAAATAACTCATCTATACCATTTAAAATAATAAAAGACCCATATTGTATATCAACCACAAAAATATATACAAAATTTGGAGGAAAAAAATTATAGAAGTACCAAAAAATAGAATAAACCCGCACAATACAACGATAAAAACTAGTTTATTTGTTAAAGTGAAAGACATACATCATCGTCATTTATTTTTCAAATAATATGTTAGATTTTTTTTTTTTCCGAAAGAGTTTTAGATTAGTTTATTAATAATGCATTTAACATATACCGTATATTGGATTAGTTTACAAATTAAATTTAGTACAGACAATTACAGTAAACAGCCTGTAATTTAATTAATCTGTATAGTTATTTAATGTTATAAAATATTTAAAAATTATATATTTAAGGGTGGTCTGGACCAATTGTACATAAACACGAACTGGCACTTCACGGGATGAGAGAAGAGGACAATCAATTTAATTAACTACCATTTAAATGACTCTTTCAAAATAAAAATAAATCCACCATTGAAAAAAGAAACGCATAAGAAAAATGTGTATATTTCAAAAAACGTCCCTAAGACTACTATTAAAAATTTTAAAAAGAAAAAAAAAAGCAACCAAATTGCTGAATCTGAAGGTAATTAAGTTTTTTTTAGGCAATTTATATTTAAAATGGTAGCTAATTAATGGGTAATTTTATTTAGCTACAAAAAATTTCATTATTTGGCAGATTTTTTTTTTTTGTAGTATTTATAAAAATAAAAAAAAATTGAAAATTTTAGGCAGAGCAAGTGGCCAAAGTTGCTCGGAGTTGAAGCAAATATTGTAGCAAATATCATAAAAAGAGATAATTCATCAGTGACGAATACTCTCGTGCTGCTAAATGGAAGTCCGACACTTAGGGATTTGAGGCAAGATAGAGTCTGGCTTTTTGTAAATATAAATGATTATGTCGTTCAAGTTCCTAACGTTGGCTAATGAGACATAATCAGTTTCATTCCATCTTTGAATGAATTAATAAATAAATGAAATGGTTTGAATAAAGATAAAATAAATGTTATCTTACTACGGATGGATCATTTACGGTAAAAGCGTTATTATAAGCATGTTCTTAATTATATCAATTAATCCCTATGAAATATGAAAGTTTGTACTAGTTAAGGCATTGAATGAATGGATGAAATATTTGAATTTAGTAAAAGCTTTATAATTAGTAGAAAGGAAAATTTTAAAAAAAAAATAGTGGAATCTTGTATATATGGGTCACTTTTGTCATCAATTCATCAGGTATTCTAAATGAATTGAATCGTATTTTATAACTTTGAAAAAAAAATTATTTAAATATACTTTTTGTATTATTTTTTAATTAAAAATTATAATAATTATTATAACTATTTTCGGTGGTCGAATGACAATTTTCAACATATATTTGGAATCTTTTCATCAAGACTGACATTTTGACATGATCCATGGCCAGTTTCATTGTCGTTTCCGGCAACCAAAGCAAAATTTGTCCGACCAGATTTTTGCATTTTCCAGGTAAACCATGCAACATCCATAAAAAAAAGTGCCATATTTTGATTCCTTATTTCGAGTACTTCAACTTGGTTTATTTGTTTGCTTTGTTCCTTGCCCAAAAAAGAAATGCGGTTTTTTGACGCAAATTTCAGTTTACCCCTTTTATCATTAATGACCAAAGAAAAAGAAAAAAAAAATTACGTTCTAGTCCTATATAAAACAAAAGTTCTATAATTATATGTCTTAAGGTTTGTACTCCATTGAATGAATGGATCAAATATTTGGATTTTGTAAATAGCAATTTAGTTATTAAATTTAAGTACAATAGAATTAAAGAATTTAGACTAGAACTAAAAAATTATAACTCCATACCATATATAACAGAAACGGTACGTAATCAAATAAAGTTCAATGAGTATTTAGGAACTAATCATTTTTAACCATATTAAGTGCTCATTTAAATGAATTCCACACAATTTAAAAGTCACTTTAGAGTAAATGAATTCCACAAAATTTTATGATTTTCAGATGTAAATCCATTTTATTGTATTTGAAAGACAAATGAAACTTGCATGTGAATATTAAATTGAATGTAAATGCTTCGGTTGATGCAGCTAGTTTAGATCGTGCCGGTGCCGGTTGGATATTGTGCAATGGTGAGCAGCTGGGGAGTAATATATTGGATTTGGGTAGTTCTCTTAATCCCTTAATGGCAGAAGATTTGGATCTGAAGAATGCTCTAATTTGGCTTAAAACAAGACATGGTGATGTGACGGTAGAGGTGGAATGTGATTCTCGGTTACTAGTGCAAGCTTTACAAATTTGATAATTCTTAGATTGGTTTGATTGAGGATGATTTTAAAAGCTGCAGGAGTTTTTTCACTCACTAACAATTTCACATGTTTCTAAGTCAGTGAATCAAATTGCTTGTTATCTTTCTAAAGATGCTTTGTTTATGACTAGTTTTGAGGAATGAGTTCATAACCCACCCCATATTATCTTTAGCAATGGATTTGTCTCATTAATAAGATTTAGCCACTGTTATTATTAAAAAAAAATAAGATTAACTGTCTATTTTTTTATGTTTTAAAATATTTAAAATTATGTTTTAAGGACGATGAAGATGGTCCGAGTGGGAAGGACAACTTATGGATAGACATGTTAAATTAAATAAATTCAACATTTCTTTTGTCAATGCATTTAACACATGCCGGACTATAAAGAAAACTAATTATAAATTATTAGTCATTAATTAACAATAAACTCATCATAAACATTTTTCCTCTTACTCCATTAATTATAAAGAAATGTGTAAAATATTCTCCATCATCATCATCATCATCATAGACGGTTGTTCTTTTTCTCCATTGATTACATTTTCACCATCTATTTTTTAGTTTTTCCATTTTAGTTCTTTTAAGTTTTGATGGAAAGTTCATTATGTAGCGTAATTTAAACTATTGACTCTTAATAATTTTCAATTTAAATTATTTAATCAGCGCATGCATTGCAAATAAACTACAATACATATAAAAAAAATTGTATTGGATGCGATAGAAAAGGAACATAGTAATTTCTTATTTTAGATTTCCTTCTACTAAACTTTTGTATTTTAAGCTAAAAATAATAAGAAAATGGAATAAAGAAAAACCATACAAACATAAAATAACTCACCTATACCATTTAAAATACCAAGGGTATTGGGTTGGGATAAAAATTTGCAAATATCTACCCTTGGCCTAATTTGTTGAATCCTATATACAATTCAGAAATTTAAATTAAAGATATATTCTTTCCAATAAATTAACAAGACATTACCAACAAAAATTAATAATGAAAGACCCATATTGCTTATCAACCACAAAAATATATACAAAAGTTGGAGGAAAAAAAAAATGAAAGAACCAAAAAATGGAATAAACTCGCACAATATGCGGATATTTAAACTAGTTTATTTATTAAAGTGAGAGACATGTATCGTCATTTATTTTTTAAATAATATATTAGTTTTTTTTTTTTTGAAAGGGTATTGGATTAGTTTACAATTTAAATTTAGTACAGACAATTACATTAAACATTCTGTAATTTAATTAATCTACATTTATTGTTAATCTATATATTTATTAAATGTTTTAAAATGTTTAAAAATTATATTTTAAGGGTGGGCTGGACCAATTGTACATAAACATGTAAAGGCACTTCATGGGATGATCGAATAAGACAATCAATTTGATCAACTACTATTAAAAAAATCTCTTTCGAAAAAAACCTACCGTTGAAAATAGAAACGCATAAAAAAAATGTGAATATTTCAAAAAACGTCACTAAGACCAAATTGCACTCCATTATTTATTTCACCATTTCATTTATCAATGGGAAGGGAGAGAAGGAGATATCAATACAGGAAAACAAAATGGCTGAATCTGAAGGTAATTAAGTTTCTTTTAGGCAATTTCATTTAAAATGTTAGCTAATTAAGGTTATTTTTCTTTACCTATAAAAAAAGTCGTTATTTGGAAGATATTTTGTAGTTTTTATAAAAAAAAATAAAAAAATAAAAATTTCAGGTAAGAAGTCGTGGCCAGAGTTGCTCAAAGTTGAAGCAAATGTTGCAGCAAATATCATAAAAAGGGATAACCCACTATTTACTACGCCTATGGTGCTAAATGGAAGCCCTAGACCTTTGGATTTCAACCCTAACAGGGTCTGGCTTATTGTTAATATAAATGATTATGTCGTTGTAGAACCTAGGATTGGCTAATGGGACATAATCGGTTTCATTTCATCTCTAAATAAATGAAATGATTTATATAAAAATAAATGTTGTCCTATTACATAGAGTTTCATTTGCTATAATAATGTTCTTATATAAGAACGTGTGTTTCAGTTGTTAGATTGTGCTTATAGATGCGTGTAGTTTATCAATGTTTATTGCAACTCATCTCTGTTATATATGTGAAAGTTTGTACTAGTTATTCTATTGAATGGATGAATAAAATATTTGAATATTATAAATAGCAATTTAATTATTTAATTTTAGTACAGCAAAAATAAAAATTTAGACCTGAACTAAAAAAATTCTAACCCTATGCCATAGCAGAAATGATTGGTAATTAAAGAAAATTCAATGAGCAGTTAGGAATCAATCATTTTTAACCAAATTACCTTCTTATTTAAACGAGTTTCGAGCAATTTTTCCCTAAATTTTGACGAGTTAAGAATGATTTGAAAACAAATGAATTCCATAAAATTTTGTTACATCTATTTGTAAATCAACTTTATCATGTTTAGAAGACAAATGAAACTTAAATTTAAATTTTAAAATTAGTTATTTCTACACAATAAATTTATTTGTGAATGAATTTCATCAGGAATTCATTCACTAATTAATTCTACTACTAATTCATTCATTCCAAAGTAGGGGAAATTCAAATTTCGCAACGCAAAAATCCTCAAAACGACTCCTACAGCTAAAGGGTCCTTCTTTGATAAATAAGCTTATTCTAGGAAAACTTGAACCCTATCACACATTGTATCATTAAAATGCAGCAACATCATACCTCCTACTTCCCCGGCGCATTGTCTAAGAGTTCTTTAATATTGACACCTCCTAAAGTTGTGCATATCAAAATAAGCAGAAATTATATACTTGATTCTAACTCATCAAATAAATATTATTGTAAAAAATAATAATTTTTTTTATAAAATTAGCCTTAAAATAATAATTTTTTTATAAAATTAGTCATAAAATATATACAACGTGCGAGTTCCATACTAGTATAAAATTAAAAAAAAATGTAAAGGGACAAAAGAAAGTTAATAAAAATATAAATTACTAGTATAAAATAAAGAAAAACGTAAGGAAACAAAAGAAAATAAAATTTAAAACTATTATGTTTGTAGGAGAGTTGGTTTCGAAGTAGGGCCCTTAAGGTTTTCTGTTACGTAATTCAACCAATAGATCAGAAAGTATACAATTGTTCCTCTTTCCTGCTCGCATTAATTCATATTAACATCTTTTATATATATATATTTGTGGGTCCCTGAAAAATATTAGCCAATTTAAAAGTGAAGTTTCTATAGATTATTTTTTTTAAGAATAATTTCTATGGGTTTTATATTCAAGTCAAAATGTTGATTATGCTTATCTTTAGTTTGTTTATTTATTTATTTAGATGGCTGTGGTCGCATGTATTATCTCTTTATATATTGTGAGTATGATTGGGTAGTAATGGTCAGGGTTGTGCATATTTTGCAGAGCTCCGGACTGAAACCAAGAACCGGACTGAATTGGAACTGGAACCAATAAAAAATCACTTTAAAGGAACCATAATTGGAATAAAAAATTTTAAATGCAAGGGTGGTCCTGGTTGCTCGTTAGAACTAGAACCAGAACTAAGAACTGAAAAACTTTATAAGTAAAACTACATATGGTTCAATTTATAACAAGACTCGAAAATGGAACTAGAGACTTAGGTCTGATTCTGGTTCCAAATTTCAAAGGAATCGGAACCGCTGACCCTAAGTAATGACTACTTTAAAAATAATCACAGTGCATTCTCTTTTTATGTATTGTTATTTTTATCTTGGTAATTGATTTTGTATTCAATAAGCAGACTATTTTCTTTGTGGAGCTATATCCTTCTGAAACTCGAAAACTAATTGAACATTTGTTCTTGAAAAAGGAAAATAAAAATGTTGAACCTCATGCGCTACCAACTCTTCTAAAACCAATTGGTGTTAGAAGAGACGCATACCCTTGCCTTAAAGCGTATGCTCACACAAAGCGCCCATGGGTTCGATTGAGAATCACGGGACAATTGATGCACCCAACAATCTCCCCCTCAACAATTGCTCCCCAATTGCTCTCACCAGGAATCGAACCCATGACTTTTGGCTCTGATACCACTGTTGGACCTCAGGCTCTACCAACTCTTCTAAAACCAATTAGTGTTAGAAGAGGTGTATACTCTTGCCTTAAAGCATATGCTCACACAAAGCGTCCACGGGTTCGATTGAGAATCATGAGACAATTGATGCACCCAACAAAAAATGTAACTGTGCTTAGGTTGGAACCGAATTTTTTCTAAAAGACCTAATTTACACTTTTATATTAATCAAATTAGGGCTCACACTAATATAACAAAATTGGCCCATAAATTAATGTTCAAATCTCCTTCTTAAGCTGTTATTTAAGCCCAAAATATCAATTAAATTTGTGGGCCCATCTTCCAAATAAGTGCAGCCCACAGACGATACTTTGTCCATTCATCTCCCGACAATGTCGAAAACATCCAAATAGCTTTTAACTTCAACTCCAATGCTCCAAACTCTTCAATTATGCTCCTTTAGCTTCCTTTTCGTCAAATACAACGGTCCGTAATCAAAATAAGAAAAACTAAATAAAATCTCATATTTAAGCACTATAAAAGTCAAATAAGCACAATATTAAGACCAAAAGCATGTTGTATTTGCAAACTATCACCTTCTGAAACTCGAAAATTAATGGAATGTCTTATTAATTATGTTATATACAACGTAAACTTTCCTACTTAGCTATTTGGTGGTTATAATTGAATTGTCCTTCATGCTAATTGTGATCTGATACTTATTTATGTTATTGCATTGAGCATATAAGTATTCTTTTTAAACTTTTGAATAAGCAAATAGAATGATAGATATGCTAATTTTGGGAAATGTTTGATTGATGTTAATCGGTTATCTGAACGTTGTAAAAATCCATATTTAATGTTAAGATAGAAAATTTATTGCCATGTTATAGTTATTATTTAAATAGAAAATTTATTGCTTGTACAACTTAAAAAACAATTGATGTTAATATTTAATAATTTTATATTTTATTTCAATAATAAATTATACCTAAAATTAAAATTATAATTTATTAATAATTTTCAAAATAAAATGAGTGACTAAAATGAGTGAATACATGCAACGTTAAAAAAGCGCTAGTAAAGTGAAAGAAGGGAGTATCATACTGTACAATCAAATTATGGCATTGTTTAGTTGGCGAGAAATTCGAGGAGAATATCACATCTGAAAATTTGATTAATGGGAAGTTAACGGTGCCGTAGGGATCTAAATTGTAATTTAAAGAAAATTCAAGGACTAAGTTATAATTTTCAAGGATTTGATTGAAAAGTAAAATTTTACATTAAGGACTAAGATGTAAGGAAGAAATTTTTAGGGTGGCATGCAGAGTTTTTGGTGAACATATGCCGGGTGGCAATACCATGCTTTTAGGTGGCAAGCAATACGGAATCAGAGGCATGAAAGTGAATTTTGGGTGTCTATTTCTCTTTCTTTCTGTTTTGATAGCCGACTTTGAAGGCAGAAATTCTCTTAACTTAAATGTCTTCATTATAGTAATTGGTAATGATGTTGGAGTAATTGTATAAGAGCAACCTGAGATGATAAGAGAGAAAATATGGAGTTGGTAATGAACAGAAACATGCTTTGAAGAAAGTACCAGCATGAAGGGAGAGGAAGGAAGAATTCAATTTTGCCATTTTCTTTTTCCTCTATCAATTCCAGAATTTAGCACCATGGATCGAACCCTGGGGACATTTTAAACAGGTTTGACGTGAGATACCAGACGACCGATAATCGGAGGACTAAGAAGTAATCGGACCATCTGACGGGCAGGTGGGTTACCTGAAAGTTTTAAACGCGATTTCATAGAGCTCCGATCACCGTCTGTCTTTTCTGAGGCCATTTTCGGACTGGCGACGTCCAGAGGAGAATTTCGGTACCTTTCTTGCCGCCTAAGGTCGCCGGAATAGCTAATGGGCCGACGCTGGTAAACAGGTTTGGTGAACCCCACGTAGAAGAATTCGGGCGAAGGAGAAGGTTGAGACGCATTAAGGAGCTGCGTTTTGACCAAAACGGCAGCGTTTTGAGAAAATTCTACTTTTCGTTCTTGAAGTCAGACGCTTTCTTATGCGCGGCACTTGAAGTCGCTTTAGCTTTGCAAGTAAGTCCTTCCGCGTATCTCTTCAACCCTTGAACTTTATTTGGTTATACATTTGATTCCAACAGAATATTTTTAAGGGTATATAGGATTTATTTCGAGAAATTGACAATTTTAAGACCTAAATAAATGTTGGATTAATCAATTTAAATTAATTTTGGGATTGGACAATAAGGAAAGAAAGAAATCAAAGGAATTTTGGAGGGATAGCTATTAGCGGATAAACCAGGTTCGGTACCTAAACGTATTGAACTGAATTTTATCTTTACGCATTTAAATTGAAAATTATATTTTGATTGGATTCCTGAGCTATAATTGTTGTGTGGGACTCAGATGTGCGTTCGAGTACAATTATAATTTTAAATGAAATTTTATTACTGATGCAGTAATCGCCAGCGCGATTATACAGGCGAGGTTGCAATGCTTTGGTTGCAATGCTCTAGCTGAAAGCAGAGCTGGATATTAAATAGAATTTTAAATGTTATTTCCGCTAATTACTGTGTTTAAATATTTTGGAAAGCATATCAAAATGATATTTGAGTATTGAATGTTTATGGTTGGAATTTTATGAAAAATTTAAATATTGTTTTTAATTATTGGGATTAAAAATTGTGTAAGCATGATGAATTGATATTTTGATATTGATGAATTATTATTGTGAAAATTGAATTGACTATGCTCTACTTGGTCAAGGGGAAATTAGAGATAGGAGTATGTCGCGACATATGGTTTAACTGCGAAGTATTTATTGATATGAAATGTGGAATGTGAATTGTGAATTGAATTGAGAAACATTGGGGTAGCTATATGTTACGATCTATGACCCACATGTGAAACAACGGCGTAGCTATAAGCTACGATCTATGACCCAGTTGTTGAAAAATTCAGATAGCTATGGCTACGTTCTATGACCGAATATAACCCATAGTCTTATCCTAGTAGTTTTGTCGAATCAGTAGAGCGATTGAAAAGTGAATTTGCTATGCAACTGAGTAAAGTAAAACAAAAGGAATTTTCAAATGTAAAATATTACTGATTTATGAAAGAAAAGTATTATTGATTTCCAAATAAAAGTGATATTGATTTTCAGATGAGAAGATAAATTGGTTTTTTAGTATAAAGTAATTTTGTAAAAGTTGTTTTACGCGAAAGTAATTTCCGTATACAAATATTTAATTTACGCTTTTAATTTACTTAATTATCTTTATATAATTATATACAATATTTTGTAACCACTGAGTGTAGAGCTGCTCAGCGAGTTATTTCTCTAACTCACAGGTTGGGGTAGAGTTAGCAGAGCTTCAGCATTCACCAACATTCTCTAATACAAATCTTTTGAGTAAGGTTAAATGTGTTGAATAGTTTGACATATACTAAATATATTGGGATTTAAACTATACGTGTAATTATTTAAGTAACTAGTATGTGTAAATTATATAGTGTACCCTGATGTAATAGCTAGGTTTTCTTTCAAATAGATAAATTAAACACTAATGAGGCATTATGTGAGTAACAGTATTAATTAGCATTGAATGTAAATATATTTTAGCGCACTCTGATGTGAAATACTGATAATTAATATTATAATAAGTTAACTAACAAAGGTTTAACAGCCATGTAACACTTCAATCTGTCTTATTCGTAAGTCGGATTTGGAGTGTTACAGAGAAGATGGAATTCCATGGAAGTACTACTTTCATGAAAGTTGAAGTGTTTAGTTAAGGAGGAAATTAGAGGGAAAATGAGATTTAAAGTAAGATAGAGGAAAAGTTGGTATTTTAAACATATCCAAAGTCCCAATGAAGTTAAACTTACTGTGAAGTGTATTTGTATGGAAGTGGGTTGTAAACCAAACAATGCCCAAATCTAGACAGACTATTTTAACACTATCATAAATTTTGAACTGTGAATTATGTCAAATAGTCTGTAATTTTTTTAAAACCCTAATTTAATTAAAGAATAAAGCATGATTTCTCACTTTGAGAGGTCTCAAACTTCTTTTTTTTTTTTTTTGTTGACTCGAATGTTAGATTGTTTATACTCAGTCCTGAAATCAATTTTAGTGGTTTACAATTTGCAGAATTTCACTATGTATTGTAAATTAAACGTAAAATAATTGAGACCATTAAATTTGCAGTCATATAAAATTTATAATATATAGTCGATTTCTGTGAATTGCCATCCCATAAAATTAATCTCGCGATACAGTACAAATAATCTACTGTGTTGAGCCGCAAAAAAAAAAATAATAATAATAAAAGTGCCTCGAGAGCCTCCCGAAGCGAGAGGCATAGCTGGACTGTTAATTAAAACGTGCCAATTATGAGTTGTTCAGGCAGCTGGACCGCTTATGGATAAACAAGAGCCACAACGAAGAAGACAAGCAAAATGGCAAGGAGAAGAAGGAGATATTAACACAGGAAAACATAATGGCTGAATCTCAAGGTAATTATTTTTCTTTTAGGCAATTTATATTTAAAATGGTAGCTACTTAATGGGTATTTTTATTTAGCTATAAAAAATTTCATTATTTGGCAGATTTTTTTTATAGTATTTATACAAAAAAAAATTTTGAAAATTTCAAGCAGGAGCTCGTGACTAGAGTTAACCCATCGGTGACTACTCCGGTGCTGCGAAATGGAAGTCCAACAACTAAAAATTTGAGGCAAGACATGATTATGCTTTTTGTAAATATAAATAATTATGTCGTGCAAATTCCCAATATTAGCTAATGGGGACATAATCAATTTTATTCCATCTCTGAATAAATAAATAAAATGGTTTGAATAAAGATGGAATAAATGTGATCATCTATTGTAAACGTTCTTAATTATATCAACTAATCCCTATTAAATATTAAATATGAAAGTTTGTAGTAGTTAAGGTATTAAATGAATGGATGAAATATTTGAATTTCGTAAAAGCTTTATATTTAGTAGAAAGGAATAATTTTTTTTTAAAAAAAATTAGTAGAAATGAATAATATTTATTTTAAACTTTTCGAAATTTTCTTTTTTTTTTTTTCGATTCAATGCCGATCTTGACGTGAACCTTGGCTAGTTTTGCTATCGTTTCTAGCAACCAAAGCAAAATTTGGCCGACTAGACTTTTACATTTTCTGGGCAAACCGTGTTGGAATTTTGGTGTGTTAATTGGTCAACTTTGAGCATAATTATCTAACGGATAAATGGCGTTTTGAATAACTTGAAAGGTGTCAACGTATTCTACGCAATGAGAGCTTTCCAACGATATGCTATATGCTCAAAACGGAT
>CATIWJ010183971.1:0-10276 GCA_949640765.1 Croton laevigatus
TACCACAAATTCACTGCTTAATGATTGAATAAAATGATCGTCCCAAGCAGAAGGGGGAAAGTTGCCAGATCTCCTTGCTGAATCCATTCCAAAAAAGACAAGTTTTCGTTATTCTTTCACAAAATGGTAATACTCAAATCACAGGATAGCATGCTTTTTTATACATGGCTGCACGTGACTAAAAAAAATTAAAAATTATAATATAGGAGTGTTAATTGGACTTTTTCAAACTACTGTTCTATAAGTTTGCAAATATTCTTCTGAAGTGAAGTGATGTATAACATTAAAGACCAAAAGGTCCTGGGTTCAAATCTTGGGGGTAACTAAAGTAAAAAAAAAAAAAGTGATGTATACATAGTATTAGTCAATTAGGTTCGGTCATGTTTTCGTTTAAAAAAAAAAGATCGGTGATGTATACATTCTATTTTTGTCATCTTTGTTAGAAATTTTTAAAGATTAATTAACTGACTAATTAATTATTGATAGTTATACATGGCTGCATGACTAAAAAAATTAAAAATTATGTGGAAAAAATATAGGAGTATTAATTGGACTTTCAAACCACTGTTCCATAAGTTTTAAATATTCTTCTGACAGAGACCGGCTCTGGGTAGTGACAAAGATCGGCGTGCAACCAGACCGGCGTGACAGAGACCTTCGGTTATGGGTAGTGACAGAGACCGACGTGCAACCAGACCGAAATCTAACTACACAAGCTTTTAAAAATAAATAACTAGAATGCAAATATACAAAAAATCACTTATTAAAAATTTCTTTTAAATTACAAATGCAAACTGAACACTAAGTTTTTTTTTTAAATCCGAAAATCAATCTAAAATAAAAAGACTAAACAAAATTAACGAACTCGACTCAAATGCTCGACTCAAGAAGAAAGAATTTAAGCCTCTCCGCAGCAGAATATCGGAAACCTGCAAAACATTCTATATGGGTGTGAGTGTTATATATAGGCGCTCAGTAAGTCTACGAATGACAAAAAAGCCTAATAACAACATAATATAACAAGCACAATTTCATTCAAACAATATGGTGTATCCGGGCCAAGAGTTTAAAGACTAATAACTTGAGTCCGAAGACTAGTAATTGGAGTCTGACGACTAGTAACTGGAGTTTGAAGGCTAATAACAGGAGTCCGAAGACTTGTAATAGGAGCCTGAAGACTATTATGAATCCAAAGACTAGTACTAGTAACAGGAGTCTAAAAACTAATAACAGGAGTCCAAAGACTAGCATATATTGCCCTCTTTGACACACCATAAAAAGGACATATAACATTAATATAGTAAGTAATCGAATTTGTGCAATCAACACACTCTTTTTTCTATCTTTACACATGTAGAATGTCTAGTTGTGAAATAAATATTATTATTTAAAATGAAGGAGTATTATATATAAGAAGGATTATATATTATACAATTTATTTAGTTCGCAATAAGCACGCCATAGGTAATATGAGGATGTTGACACTAAGGGACCAGTTAAATGGATTTGGGTCAAGAGCAAGTTGATGGATTTCTCTGTAATGTGTGGGAAATATCACAGCCCGAATTTTTAATTCGGAATGTTTTTGTAAATATTTTAATAATTTTAATAAAAAGTTATTTTATGAAAATTTGAAGAATTAAATGTCCGAATAATAATTAGGTCAAAGAGACGGACATTTTAAGTATAATATTAAAATTTTCGACTCTAAGGGTATTTTGGTCATTTTGACCCTCGAAAAATTTCTAAACTCGGAATTTGGTCATGGAATATCAAAATTTGGGATCTAGACATCACGATGATCGATTTGAGTATAAATTTACTAAATTTTGAAGATAAGTCAATTTTTACCCACGTTAGGTAAAATTCAGTAAACCATAAGTCCAAATTTATCACCGAGAAATGGTAAAAATCATCAATAATTATCAGAAACTTAATGATTAAGGTCGGAAGATAAAATTAGATAAGAATCTAGTCACCTATCAATAAAATTTCAAAGTGAAAGACAAGATTATATAAGTTGGTCCAATTTGATTAAATGATATTTTTCACAAATTGTGGTCTAAAAATCAATTGAGCACTATTTTGAGGCCTATAAATAGACCCCTAACCCTTGAAGGATCATTAGAGTGTAGACACCAAAAATTGAGGGAAAACGCAAAAGTATAGGCCATTATAGCTTTTTAAGAGTGTGCCACTGTCGTTTGGCAGGTGAACCTTTTGTCGTTTTGGATGACCCCGGAAGTCTCTTTGGGCTGTTCAATTTAGTTCCTTTATCCATATTTTCTTTAGGTAATTGATCCTTAAACTTATTTTAGTTTTTTAATTTAATTCAATAGCTTACATAATTAATTATTTTGAGATTTAATTATTTTAAGGACTTAAATAAATTATGAGGACGTTATGTTAAGTCTAAAATTTACAAATTGAGTTTAATTTGATATTGAGAAACTTAATTATTTATTTGGATAGTTTGTTGGATTTAATTATTTATTTGAATAATATTTATTTGACATAATTATTATTGGACAATATCTATTGGACATAATTATTTGAGATAATACTTATTAGACATAAGTATTTACTTGGACGATATTTATTAGACAATTTAAGGACAATTAAAAAGAATTCCATTTAAAAATGAATAATGGAATAAATGGAAGGATATGACTCTAAAAAATTATATGGACAATATTAGGACCATCGGGCACTAACGAAGGAGAACCGAACATAGGACTAACCGAGCTGGAAAGATGTTTGATACTTTAACTTTGAAAAGCTTTAAAATTCTATTTATGTTTTTATTTGGCATTAATTTATTTGAAGTTATTTATTTATGTTTTATTTTGCAATTTATGATTTCTTATGTTGCAATTTATGATCTAAAATTTATATTTATGGTTCACTTTGCAAATTATAATTTATAATTTTATTTTATTTTATGTTAAGCATTATTTACAATTAAAGTGAATTATTGAGATTTTTATTAAATAGTCGGGATCATACATGTGGTTACGATAAAAATAATATTTTATAAATATTTAAGTATTCATTATTATTTTATAAAAAGATATACTTAATTAAGAAATTGTATGTTAAACATAAATAAAAATATTTATATATAAGTTGAGATTTAAACAAGTATTTTCAAGTTATCATTTAAATATTTAAGTTATTTTCTAAATTTCTTGACAAGAAAAATATTTTGTTAAAATAGTAAATTTCAAGTATAATTAATTTTAAACACAAAAAACAAATGTTTTTGGAAATACAAAAAAAAAAAAAGAGTTTATTTTAGGAAAATTCAAAGTACCTAGAATATCTTAGCCAATAATTTTTAAAGAATTTAACTAAAAGATTTGGATTCTTTTTGTGAAATTATTATTTAAGGTATATATTAAATCTTTTCAATATCGAAAATTTGATGAAAATATAAAGTATGATTTCTTCAAATATATTTTGATGAATATATTTTTGACCAAAATATTTGAAAGTGAGATGCAAATTGTGAAAGTATTTATTTTGGGAAAATGCAGTAAATTCAATATTCAGAAAATATTTTTAAGCTCTACTAGAATTTAGTTGAACTAATCAAGGTATGAAATGATAGATCATATCATAGCGATTTTTGATATATGACCATTGATTATTTTGGCAACGAACATTGTGATTGATTTACGGTAACAACCGTTATTTAGCCTTTAGGCTATTCATCCATGTAGAAATTAATCCATGCAGTTATTCATCCATGCAGAATACGGTTGTCTAAATATCTGATAAAGCTAATCAAGAAGTAAATTCTTTCCTTTGATATGATTTAATTTATAAATGAAGTATTTGATTTAATTAATTTATTAATTGCCTTACATTTTAATTAAATATTTTATCAAATGATTTTACAACATTGCTTGCATTTTTTTTTAAAATATTTATGCAGTATCCACTTGGTATAATTACTCAGCGAGTTAAGTGTTTTAACTCGTAGGTATCAACGAAGAGCAATAGAAGAGATCAACGGGTATTTCCCATATGTATAATTAAGGAATAGTTTGCCACGAACTATATTTATTTTTAATTTGTATAAGATACCTTTTAAGTGTGTGTGAATGTAATATTTAGTAAATTAAAAAAATTAAGTTCTGCACCCATGTTCATATTTGATGTGATATCTTTTAACTTGACTATTTATAGTTAGTGTTACAGGAAAAGATTGATTTCATTTGGTACTATGAGGATGTTGACAATAAAAGACCAGTTAAATGGATCTTCTACACAAAATATATGGGTATATAGAAAAGTAATAAAATTAAAGAATTGATAAGTAAAAGATAAAATAAATAAATAAATTCCACAAATTAAATAGGTGTTTAATATTGAAATAATAATAATAATAATAATAATAATAATAATAATAAAACCCCATAATTTTGATGTATGTTTAGTAAAGCAATAAAAGGGATATTTACGAAAACTTCCCTATGTTTTACCCATTTTAACATTTTTCTTCCTGTTTTTTATTTTTTGGACAAAAATCTCCCTCTATTTTATTTTTGTTGACAAAAATACCATTTTGTCTATTTTTTCTGTTAAAGTAACGGTAAAAGGATCAAAATGTAACTTTTTCGGACCCTTTTAAAAAGTTCAAAAATTAAGGGACTGAAAGGAAAATTTTCTTTTCTTCTTCCTCCAAACTCAGCCCTAACCTACGCCCTCACCACCTTATGCTGCCACCTCCAGATCGTACCTCCCTAACCTAAGCTCCTGCCGACGTTTAGATTCTAGGTTGCTACATGAGATTATTCAAGGATTTTTCCCAAAATGGTCTTCTTCGACCGACTGTTCAACCAAGAATTATAGAAATTCTTCCAGTGCCGCTGAACCAAAGGTTGTTACACCTTTACCAGAATACAACAAGAAGATGAAGAAGATAGAAACTCATCCACAGTTGGGTTTATATTTGGAGAATTTGCAAGGTGGGGAAGGAGCAGAATTCAAGAATTTCAATGGATTTAATAATGATAATTCTTATCATATGGTTCCGTACAGTAATGGGTTGTTTATGCCAGAAGAGATTGGCCCAAAATATACTATTTTAGATAAAATTTTTCAATACCCAGATCTTATGAATGCCATTGCTGCAAGAATGCTTGACTCCTCATCTCCACTTCTTCGTTCTGCTCATGGACCAATGTCAACGAAAAGGAAAATTTTTGAAGGTTGAAGAAAAGAAAATTTTCATTTCAGTCCTTTAATTTTTAAATTTTTAAAAAGGTTTGTAAAAATTATATTTTGATCATTTTACCGTTATTTTAACCAAAAAAATAAACAGAAAGGTATTTTTGTCAACGAAAATAAAACGGAGGAGATTTTTGTCCAAAAAATAAAAGAGAGGGGGAAAAATTGAAATAAGTAAAACTTAGAGAGATTTTTGTAAATATCCCGCAATAAAATAGTAATAGTAGTAGTAGCAGTAATAGTAGTAGTAATATATAAAGATATAATCAAACTTAAAGAAAATAAATGAATTTGGAATAATAAACTTAGATAATAACAATCTCAAATAATGAACTCAAAATAAATAAATGAAGAATAAATTTGAAAGTATTTTATTCAAAGTTAAAGTTATCAAACCTTTTTTCGGCTTGATTATTCTTATTTTTACCTTTGGGTTTGGTTCTCCTCCCTTAGTTTTTGTCGTAATGACAAACACCTAACATTTTTGTATTTTCTCTCAACTTTAAGGACCTTTTCAAACTTTTTTGCACTTTAATAAACCTTCAAGGGTTGGGGGTCTATTTATATGCCTCAAAATAGTACTCAAATTAATTTTGGACCACAACTTGTGAAAAATATCCTTAATTATTGTAATCCTACTTATCAAATCAATCTACCAGATTTTACCCAATATGGATAAAAATTCACAAATCTTCATATCCTATTAATATTATACTCAAATCAATCGTCTCTATGTCTATATTCTAAATTTTGATATTCCAAGACTAAATTCTGAGTCTAAATTTTTTTATGGTCAAAATGACCAAAATTCCCTCGAAGTCTAAAATTCAAATATTATAATTAAAATGTCCGTTTCTTCGTCCTGATTATTGTTCGGACATTTAACTTTATTAATTTCTTCAAAATAAATTTTTATTGAATTTATAAAAATACTTACAAAATATTACCAAATGGAAAAATGGACTGTGATACGATTGAAGTCGCTCCACCAGCTTGTGCAAAGCTCAGCCCGACAACCATCTATTGGAACCCTCTCCTCCACTGTAATCGATTTTGATTTTGTTTGGAAATGATAAAAAAAAAGGAAAATGAATGGCTTTAGGACTGAAACCCAGCTGCGATTTGTCAAAGAACAAGAACCAGAGATGGAGGAGAGAAGATCGAAGAAAGATGGATGAAAAATATGGCAGCCGGAAATAGAGGAAGAAGCCGGCTAGAAAGGAAGAAAAATAGAAAATAACAAATCAATCCCTTAATTATTTAACTTTTTTTAAAAGGCTCGTAAAATTACATTTTTTTCATTCATCCATTATTTTGATAGTGAAAATAGATAGAAGGGTGTTGATGTCAACGAAAATATAAAGTAAGGAATTGTTGTAAAAAAAAAAAAGACAAAGAGAAAAATGTTGTTATAGGTAAAATATAGGGAGTTTTATATATTATCCCAATAATTAATGATAATTGTTAATAATTTTTAAAGTTTTTATGATATTATAGGAATGATTGAATGTGATGACTTTTGAAGTTGAAGCAAATTCTAGAGGATGAAAAATGGCAAGCTCCTATTTGCTGTTTTGAACAGATGAACAAAGCTGTAATTGAATCTAAAGTTGTTAATGGTAGTTGTGGATCTTATAGGAATTTGGTGACTGATTATATGGGGAAGTGTACGACGGATTTTGTGGAATAATTAGTTTTCTGTATTCCAATTACATCCTTAAAATATTTTTTCTTAAAATAAATAAATTTTCCCTATTTTCAGTTTCATACCTAACAAATACTAAATTTCGGGCTCGTTTGGTTTAGCTGTTCGTACTAGCGGATAGCTGATAGCGATTGCTGATAGCTGATAACTGGTGGCTGATAGCTGATGGCTGATTCAAGTTAGTGTTTGGTAAAAATTTAGTAACGGTTGCGGTTACAATGTGAAATTACCAATAAGGGTATAATCATAATTATATATTGAATATTGATTTTAATTTAGTATTATTTTAACAGGTTAATATAGTCCTAATATTAATCAGCTACCAGCTGGAATGAAAAAGCTCCAAATAGTAGCTTATTGAAACAGCAGCTGTTGGAGGTTCCCAACAGCTATCAGCTGCTGATTTTAGAATTTACCAAACATCAAAATTCTAGCTGTTGGGTATCCAACAGCTATCAGCTCATCCCAACCTCTAAACCAAACGGGGCCTAAATATGATTATTTTTATACTTGTTTGTGGATAGCACCTTCACCCAAAAAAAAATGGTGACAAAATTGGTAAGTTAAATATGATTCACTTCAGATTCCAGAGTTAAAAATGCCAATATATAATAATTGAACAAATTCAGTTAAGTACAGAACAGAACAACTGTATTTAGAATCTCTACATATTGCATACATTTTATTAAAAAAAATATATGCAGCTTAGTTCCTATTCAAAGTTTGATTGACAGTCCTAACTTCCAGCACCGGTGTTGCCACTGCGAGACTCCTTTACTGATTCAAACCCCGCTTGGTTCTGAGCTTCAAGGTCCCGTTCCTTTAGTTGAGGAGCCAGGTCAGGGGGTCATCTGATACTGTTGGCTAATGCATGTACTCTGACTCCACCACCGATGTCGTTGGAGCAGCGATATCTGTAATACAAAGAAAAGAGCGCCATCAACTCAAGAGCGAATAAAATTAAGGCACAAATGATTTTTCCCTTGACAGGAAGTTCAGGAACATCGCCATCAGGGTTTGGTCTCTCTGGAGGTGTTAAAGATGGAGCTACAATTAAGAAGAAGAAGGAGATGGTTTGCATGCAAGAAGTAGCCATGATGCTGGGGTTGCAGAAAGAACTGAGCTTTATTAGAAAGGATGGGATGATATGACATTGAAGTAGGAGAAGAGGAAGGTCTATCTATGGCTGGATGCCAATGGGTGCCATGGCAGGAAGAAGAAATGAATGAAGCTTAGAAAGAAGGATTTGGAGGAGTTTATAAATGAAAGATCAAATGGAGAAGAATACTGTTAGTTGGAAAGGAATAAGAAATGCTGCACTTGCTAGCATCACTCTTCTTCAAAAGATATAACTACTTTTCTTCAAAACTGAAGGATAACTAATTACTGTCCTCTTCTGTCTTTGCGTATTTTCATTTTTGTTCTTTTCATTGATGGGTTAGGCAGAAAATTGTATTGCCTGAAAGTTACAAACAGAACTTGAAATCTCCAGCACCTGTTCGTCCTCCATCTTAGCCTTCCACGTTACCAAATCCTAAGAAGAAATGGGTTGTCAAGGTCGAACTTTTATAGCTATTAGTAATAGATGAATCAGGGTGCCACTCGCTTGAGCATCTGTATTGTATAATTTGTTGATTTGTTCCAAAGGGGCTATGAATTTTTTCAAGAAATATTCTATAATTCCCATGTCCAATTTACTTCCTGTAAACCATGATATTATCATTTGAGTCTCTTGAGAGATGCACAAATTAACTACTAGAAATATTCAAAATCTAATTAATGACACTGTACAAATAAGGAGAGTTCTCATGTACTTTAAGCAACCAGACAATTCATTCTCATATTTTATGAATCCAAATGCACCAAATTATGAAAAACAAAAATAGGATAACGTAAACCAATACCTCCAAAATTTATTAAAACCAAAGCCTTTAAACTCAAGAAATTCCAGTTTTTATGTTTATCATTAAAAACACAAATTTTAATGGAAAAGTTTCTTAGACATTTAATTTAATGAAACTAATTCACAGAATAATTAATATAATTTTGAAAAGAAAGACAGTACAGCCCATGTTGCAATCGAATATATTTTGAAAAGAAGGACAAATAGACTAAACAATATAGTTTATCCAATTAGAGAGATAAATAGTAATTCCCAGTAAGATAAATTAAGGAAAATGAAATCATAGAGACAGAATTAAGTGATTCTAATCACAAAAAACTTATCTAAAACATAAGTTTGAGGTTCTGAAAGTTGCAATATATCAACATCAAACCCAAAAAAGATTGATAAGTTTTGGTCATACATACAGCCACCATGTGAAGCTCTCCTTGATAAGTTAAGGCCTAATATTTCTTTCTTCATCCTTGAGTTTACTGATAACCAATTCAAAAATATGCTTCTCATAAGCATATCTAAAAGTTTCAGAAAAAAACACTTCTAGAAACTATAACTTGACATGCGGTTGATTCCCTGGGAAACTTTATCAGCTTCTTCAGAATCTTTGATTCTTCCTTGACCCTATCCGAAAATGCAATTACAAGTTTCTTCAAGGCCTCTGCATTTTTCAAAATGTATTTTATCCCTCCCATGTCCAATTCACTTCCCCAAAATCCATGAACTTCAAGTCTCTTGAGAGATGAGAAGAATTGCGGAGGTACAGAGGGTTCTCTAAAGCTTTCCTCAGGATCATCATCATCAGCATAACAATATTCCTAATGACAGAAGATGATCAAAACTTTGTCCAGTCAAATGTTTAATCAAAGATTACATTACTCGAGTAAAAGGTGTCACTGTTTGGAAATATTAATGTTATACTTTCATTACCTATATATGTTCTACCTAAAGTTGTTAACTCATAAGATTGATTATTGAGAAATCAAAAGTCAGAACAAGTCATCAACACTCAGATTTACCAAGAAAAATTCAAAATTATGTAAAATGTTATATTCTGACTAACCTCAGAATCTAACAACTTGTAAATTTGGTGAGTTCCCCAATATTTCAAGCAACCCAACCATGCATTTCCAATGGTTCTTAGATTCAAATGCATCAAATTCTGAAAAGTGGCATGACTTATACCAGAATCTGCAAAACTGAACTGAGAAAGTGATATATGTAAGAGTAAGATGGGGAGCTTCTTACAAATAAACGAAAACAGAGAAAGAATAAGTACCTGATCCCCACATCCAACTAAACTTAAAGTTCTAACATTAGAGATTTGTTTTATTAGAAGCTGAAGCATCCGAGATGTATATTCGTTGTCATTTTGAAACAGCATAAAATGAACAATTGCTTCAAATTGTGAAGACAACTTTACAATCTCATAAGCTTTG
>CATIWJ010184097.1:0-41920 GCA_949640765.1 Croton laevigatus
AAGGTTGGAGAATTATTGGGGAAGCCAATCAGGGTGGATCAGAATACTAGTTTGGTAAATATAGGACATTATGCCCGTATTTGTGTCGAAGTTAACATGGAGAAGCCATTAGTAGCGAAGTTTAGACTTCGATGGAGAGTCCAACTAGTGGAGTATGAAGGATTGCATTTTGTGTGCTTAGGGTGTGGGCATTATAGACATGTGGCTGAGGGGTATCCGATGAAGAAAATAATGAACAGTATCGACGGTAATCCACAGGGCGAGAATCCTATTGATCCAAATATTGTTCTTGGCATTGCGAATAAGGATATTCCTATTAATCTAGTTATTTTAGAGGACTATAGGGTTGGATGCTAGTAAAAAGTGATAATAAGGCTTTCCAAAAAAAAAAAAAAGGTCTTCAAGGGGAAGGAGAATATGAGTGGAAAGTTCTCTACTAAGGAAAAAGGAAAGAATATTGTTGTTGATAGAAGTAACAAGTTTGCTATGTTAAAAGGTCAAGACTGGGTCAAACCGGTTGGTAATAATGACACCAATAGACCTTCTACTGCTAGACCTTCTAAGGGTAGAGCGAGGTCATCTAAGAGCACTATTGGACTAAGGAATACTGGGCATAATGCTAAGGGGGAAAATAGTCAGGGTACTTCTTTTAGGCCTAATAATATTTCTAATTTTGGTATAAGGACACAAGAATGTATTGACCAAGATAAGGGGTTAAAGCCCAAACAGGCAGCTAAGGAGAATGAGCACATTGTGATTATTGAAGGAAAGAATAATGTTTCTAGGTCTAAGATTATGATTTATAGGGATGAGGATTATGAGTAGACTGGGTGGATTAATAATGAAAATCTTCATTTACCTGATGTCAATAAAAATCCTTATGTTCCTCATCTAGCAACACCTGATTCTGCTCTGGTGATTAATGTTGAATTGCCTTTTAATTCTGATGATATAGTACCAAAATCTCCTTTTGATATGAGGATTGAGGGGGATGAGTCTCTCGCTTTATTGGAAACCGAGATGATCAAATCCCTTTTGGGGGAGGAGATGATTGAATAAGCCATATTTTTTGCATGACTGTCTTAGCTAGTGTGCTTTTTCTTTCTTACTTATATATTTTTCCAATGATTGTCAGTTCATAGAATTACCATTACCATAGTGCAGCTTCATCATCTTTCAAGAGAGTTTTTTACGAGTATAAAAGACTCTTTAAACCTGATATTTTTTGTATTTTAGAGCTTAGAGTGAGTGGTTCTCATACAGATGATATTTGTATTAAGTTGGGTTTCGATAATTGGATTCGTGTTGAGGCTATGGGGGTTCAAAGGTGGGATTTTTTATCAGATAGTAGTTGTCGACTTCAATTGCTTTACTTACATCCACAGTTTGTGTGTTGTAAAGTAATGGAATAGCAGAAACTAACTTGGTTCATTTGTTTTGTGTATGCTAACCTACATCTTCCCTCCAGTAAAGAGTTATTGTCTAATTTATGTTTAAATAAGTGGGATAGAGGTGAGGATTGGTTACTATTGGGAGACTTTAACAGTGTCTTGACTCAGGATGAAGTGTTTGGGTATAGCTCCTTTAACACTGCAAATGTTGAAGACTCTTTGGATTAGGTCTTCAGCAATGAACTTATTGATCTAAGGCTTCAAGGACCATAATTTACGTGGAGTAGGAGTTTCTACTCAGACTTTCTAACAGACACGGTTGGACAGAGCCTTTGGCTCTTCATCTTGGTGGTTATATTTTTCTGAAGCTTTGGTGAAGCACCCTCCAAAAATGCATTCGGATCATTTACCTTTATTTGTCTAATAGGGTGATTTTACTAGGACATGGCCTTCAAGTTTTTGATTTCCAGTTTTCCTATATGAATCATGAGGGTTTGAGGGATGTTATTTGTTTTGTAAGGACTAATTCGGTTGAGGTACAGGATTTTTATGAAGAGTATCTTTTAACTTAACTATTTGGGATAAAACAGTGTTTAGCAATATTTTTTTTTTTTTCAAAAGGAAAGAGTCTTAAGACAATTAGAAGGTATTCAACGGGGCTATTATTGATAGAGGGGTAGTTCATCTTTTGAAGTTGGAGTCTAAACTTAAAATGCAGTTGGAAATTATTCTTGAGCATGAAAAATTAATATGGTTTCAAAAGTCAAAAGAGGAGTGGATAGTGCATGTGAAAAAAATATGAGATACTACCATTTGTCTACTACAGTTCAAAAAAAAAAAAATATCATGTTCCTCGGCTTAAATAGAAGTTTGATGCATAGGTTGAGGATCCTCTTTTATTGAAATTATTGGTAAGGAATACTTTAAGCCATATTTATAAGAGGCAGAGCCTGATTTGAGCTTGGCAGATTCTGGTTTTTCTAAGCCGCTAAGTTCGAATCAGAAAGATATTGTGGGTGTGATGTTCACAAAGGATAAGGTTTTGTCCGCTTTAGCAGGAATGACACCCTTTAAGGCTTCAGGGGCTAATGGCTTTCAAGTGGTATTTTATCAAAAGCTTTAGATCCTTATTGGGGATGACATTAGTAATTTTATTCTTAAGATGTTGCATGATATGCCTCTCCCGCCGGAACTAAATGAGACTTATTCTAATTTTGAAATTTAAGGAACCTAACAAGTGTAGTTAATTTCGACCAATTAGTTTGTATAATGTAATATACAAACTAGTTACTAAGACTATGGTAAATAGAATGAAGTTAATTTTTCCTGACCTTACTGGCCTTGAACAGTCTAGCTTTGTTATGGGAAGACAAATTATTAATAACATTGCTGTTTATCAGAAGACTATTAATTCCATGCAATTAGCTAAGGGTTCGGTTGGCTATATAGCACTGAAGATTGATCTAGAAAAGGCCTATAATCGACTAAAAGTTTATTGCTTGGGTCCTTAAGGAATATGAATTTCTTGATTCTTGGGTAGCTAATATCATGAAGTGTATGTCTTTTCCATCGATGTCAGTTCTTTAGAATGGTGAGAAGTTAGAACATTTTACACCAAGTGGAGGAGTTCACCAAGGAGATGCTTTATCTCCATATTTATTTGTGATATGTATTGAATATTTGGTTCTTTCTATTCATAAGTCAGTTGGATGTGGACATTGGAAGCCGTGTCAATATTTAGGATAGGTCTTAGGATTTCTCATCTAATGTTTACGAATAACATGGTAATTTTGCATAAGTCAGTGTTGACCAGTTAAAGAATATTATAGAGGTTTTGGATCATTTTACAGTTGTTTTTTAGACAAAAGGTTATCATCAACAAGCCTACTCTTTCCGTTTCTCCTAATATCTATCCAACTACTGCTGCAGTGTTGGCGAGCTTATATGGATTCACTCTTACTGATTTTTTGTGAAAATATTTGGGTGTACCAACTATCTATAAGAGGGTAAATCAAAACACTTTCTGGTATATCTTAGAGAGAACGAATAAACACTTGAAAGTTGGAGGCTAAGAGTTTGTTAATTTCTGGAAGAGTGACCTTGGTTAAGTCAATTTTGGCTTCAATCTCGATTTATCTGATGCAATGTAATTTACTTCCAAACTCCCTTAGTAAGAAAATTGAGAAAGATTTGTAGTAATTTTTTGTGGCGCGATTGTGACCAGAAGTTTAAGGTGCATCTTGTGTCTTAGGATACAATTCAAAAATCAAACGCGCAAAAGGGGCCTAGGCTTTCGAAGTGTGGTACATATGAATAAAGCGTTGTTAGGGAAGCTTTCTTGGAGGGCAATCATGAATTCGAATCCTTTTATGGGTTCAATGCTTGGTCAAGAAATATTTGCAGGGTTATTTATAATTATGTGTTCGATCAAAGCCTTATTCGCATATTTGGAAATCATTTTGTTCATGCTATGGTGTTATTTTAGATGGTATTACTTTTAATATGCAATGTGGGAGTACTACCAAGTTTTGGCCTAAACCTTGGCTCTCAATTGGTCCATTAGAGAATTTCGCTCTTAGAGATCTAGGAGATTGGGATCAATTGCTGAGCGTGAGGCATTTTTGAATTTATGATACTAGTTGAAATTTGGAGGAGTTTTTATTATGGTTGCCAGAGGAAGTTATTCAGCTTTTGCAACTAATATGTTTAACGAATGACCATTCATTGAGTTGCCTGAAAGTGGAGTTCTAATGGTGATTTCACTGTTAAATATGTATATACAATGTTGCGAAATGAGGAAGATGGACAAATGAGAATTTGGAAATTGATATGGAGATTGAGAGTGCCAGAGCAAACTCGGGTTTCCTTTGGAAAGTGGCACATAAAAAGATCATGTGCAATGAGGAACGAATAAGAATAGGTTTTAGTACTGTCAATGGTTGTGTAGCATGCAAACGAGCTCTGAAGAGTATTATTCATGCACTACGGGATTGTGGGAATGCTAAGATGCTTTGGAATGCTTTAAAGGCCACAGATTTTAATCCAAATTTTTTTTCCTAATGTGGATGTGACTAGTTGGCTAGAGGATAATCTTAGTCAAGGGGTGCTGCAATATTATGGTGTTGCTTGGTCAATTATTTTCGCTCTTGAAATTTGGTATATTTGGAAACGAAGGAACATAATTATTTTTGAACATGTTGTGGGGTTTCTTGTGGCTTCACGAGATTTTTTTTTAAATTGGTAGTTGAAACAAAGAATGATTAGAGCAAAGTATCATTTTTTGCTGATCAAGGTGTCATTCTGCAGTTAACTTTTATCTATTGGGTTCCTCCACACCTTAGCTAGGTCTCGGTTAATACGGATAAGTTAGCAAGGGGTTGTCTAGGGAAAGCAGAGTGCACAGGTGTATTTAGAGATAATTGTGGAAGTTGGCTACTTGGGTTTTAAGCAATTATTGGTCTTGCAACAGCAGTTGAGGCAGAACTTCGAGGAATTTCACATGCGGTTAGAATTGCATGGAGTTGAGGATGGATAAGGGTACAAGTTCAAACTGACTCACAGGTAGATGCATAGTTTTGGATTTTAGGATTGTTAATTCTATCTAGCAAGTTGAGGAATTTAGTTTGTGAGATTAGGAGTTCCAAGGAAAAGAGTTGGGAGCTTCAAGTGGTAAAGATTTTCTGAAAAGCCAACTCTGTAGTCGGGAGTAGACTTACCTCGAGCTAAGGGTAAGTATCCGCCTACATTGAATAAAATAAAATTATTAAAATAGTATATTTTAACATAAATTATTTAGTGTTGTAATTGTGAAAATGCTGTTTTTTCACCCTAAACACTCGGGTTCAATTCTCCAAATATTATGATAAATGAATTTTTTACTTTTTATTTAGTATATTATTTATTTCTTTTATATGCTTAGTTTTTATTTAACGTCTTATTTATTTCTTCTATTAATAATTTTTAGTTAGTATCTTGTTATTTTTTCTATTAATATATTAGAGAGATTATGATAATTTTTATTATATATATTTTTTTTAAACCCATTTTCATTATATATTTAAATTTTTGATATTTAGTATTTTAATATTTTAATTTCTATGTTGTTAATTATTATTTAATATCTTGTTTATTTTTTCTATTAATATAATCTAAAAAAATTATAATATTTTTTTATAATATATATTTTTAAACTGATTTTTATTATATATTTAATTTTTAAATATTTATTATTTTAATATATTATTAGAAAATTATTATTTTAATGTAATTTAGAAATATTAAAAAAATAAAATTTTGACTAATTTATTTTATTTATGTTCTACTTACTCAATTTTTTATAATTAAATAATAAAATAAAATTTTAGATGAAAATACTTTTTCTTAATTTCATTCTTATTTATATATTGTTTTAATTTTCTCCATTTTTTTATTTTTTTATTATTATCTTAATTTTATTTTTAATAGAATTCTAATAAATATTTGAAGATAATATAAAAATTAAAATTTTAATACAAGAATAATAATTTTTACTATTTAAAATTAAAAAATATTGAATTATAATTATTATTGATATATATAAAACAAGCAATAAAATAATTAAAAAATATTATTTATATTTTTTAATTTTTCTATATATTGTATATTTCTCCACGTTGGTATGAATTGAATTCTGCAGACAGCTACTTCGTGTGGCTGATGTTCTAGCAAAAGCTGGAGTTGGTGGTCCACTGGGTTTAAATTTATTAGAAAGGCCTTCAGTTGGGACTAGAGGGTTGCCGGAAGTAGATGCTATAGGGCCCATATGGCCTCAAGTTTCATAATTTTAATGCAGGCAACCAATTTCATTTAAATTTTTTTTTTTTAACTTTTATATGAAATGATGAATATTTTTTTTTTCCAACTTTATTTTTCCTTTTTGGTTTTCTAACCACATCCACATATAACACACATCAACACAAGCTAGCATAATAAAATATAATTTCAATCGTTAGAATTTCCCACACAACATCAATCAAGACGACTCTTTTTCTATATATGTAACTATTGACTAATACATAGAGTCAACTCGAGAGCGAGTCGAGTCAACTCAACTCGAATCGACTCAAACTCAGTCTCTCCTTCTATGCCATCCTTTCTAAGCCACTGACAATGATGAGACTGTAAGACTTCCCTTTTAAACCGTCCAAAAAAAGCCAACTGTTGGTACTTCAACTCCACTTTGCTCTTTCTTTTTCAGCTCTCTCCAAAGATATTTCAAAATAAAAATTAAAAAAAAAAACTAATTTTTTATTATTTATCTTTATTAGATTCCTTCTTCTTCTTCTTCTTCTCCTTCCAGTCTAAGCAATCCATCTCACTGCTGCTTTTTACTGATCTGTAAGCTTCCTTTTTCTCTGTTTACTGATTTTTTTTTACTTTCCTTTTTAGATGATGATGATGAAAAGAAAGTAGTAGTAATAATGATAAAGCGAAGTTACTACTTTACTTAATTTTTTGTTGCTAAATTTGGTGAAACTTCTGGGTTTTTGCGGCTGAGATTGAACCATCATTTTCTGTGTAATTCCCATTAAAATGCGTATGGACTTTTGGAAAAGATGCTTTCTTTTTTTAATTTCTTTTTTGGGGTATATCTTTTTCATCGTGTTTCTGCTAATCTAATTTACCTCGGGAAAGTGGAACCCGAAGAAAGAAACTGTGTCGTTTTACATCAGATGAATTTCCCCACCTGCAGAAAAACCATAAATAGTAGGGGACCGAAGGCTCTCTACAGAAAGCTTTAACTGTAGTAATTTGTTTCTTCTACTTATTTTTCCCCGGTACATATATGGGTAAAAATTAGAAAAGATAAGAACTTTGGTTTGTTGTCCTTTATTGGTAGATTTGGTGAGAGCTTCTTTTCTTGAAAGGCTATTGATTTATCTTCTTTTTCGTTTTTTTTTTTCAATTTTTAACAGGGTTTGAAGATGGGTTGTTGGGAAAGCGATTAATTATTGACTATTTGATCTATTTAGAGTTTTTTCTTTTTCTTTTGGAGTAGTGTAGATTTCTTGATAAATGGATGTGGGTCTCATTCAGGGGCCCCTTTTTTCTCTGATTTAGCCCAAACACATTCAATGTGCATTATTGTAGTTGAAGTTGAAGGGTTTCTTTGTACGGATCACATTTTGATGGTAAAAGTTGAAACATTTCCTTTTGTTACAGTTAAGGGTCTTTGGTAGATATATATAATTTGTGTGCGCGTGTGTGAGATAGAGAGAGAGAGAGAGAGGTTATTGTTAATGGTGAAAAATTCTTTCAGGAATTTGACCACAATCTTATAAAGTAGTGTTGTAGGGAATTGGGGAACAAATTTTAACTTGGATTGAAGGGAAAAAGGATTTTGGTTTTCTCTGGAAGGTGGAGAGATTGTTACTGTTAGGTAGGAAGGAGGGGGAAGAGATGAGAAGAAGAAGAAGAAACTTAGGTGGTTGTCCTTCTGAGAATCTGTTATATTAGGTGTTCTTTAAATCATTTTTGGCTTTAATTGGTTGGATTTCAATATGATGGAGATTGAGATTGAAATGGTAGAATGTTTCTGCAGAAGAAATTCTGGGTTGGATTGGGAGTTTCTTTCTAGAGATGCAACTTTTGTTTAGTTTAAGAAATTTAAGGTGTTGGGTTTGTTGAATCTGAGCAGCATAATTGGAATTGTTTCTGCAACATCAAGAAGAAGAAGCAGATCAGATTTTTCTTTCTTATCATTTTGATTCTCTGAAATTTAAAGGTAACTCCTTTTTTGGTGTCTTATTTTTCTCTCTGGTTTCATATTTTCGTATTTATACATCTATATGTATTTGTCTAGATTCTTTTGTGCAGGATCTAGCATCTGGGTTGCTTATAAATTATATAAAGTGACTTAAAGTTATTCTATGAGTTCCCTCTCACTAATGGAGTGGAATACAAAAACCTCCATGCATTGGGATTGGGAGAACATAATAATGTTCAATGCAACTAATGAAAATCCAAAAAAGTTAAGAGTAGCAGAGTGGGAAGAAATTGATGGAGAGAGAGGGATTGATTCTGCTGGGTCTTTTTACTCATCTAGAAGTGGCAGTGGCAGTGGTGCTTCAGGCTCTGATTTGGGTCTAGTTTCTCTGTCGAAGAGTTCAAAATCAGTTTCCATAAATTCTTCATCAATTGGAGAAACTAAAACATCCAAATTCACTTTGAAGATCCCTGAAACTAATCCAGATTCCAACACTAACAAGCCATTTACGAAGGAGAATCCAGCTTCTGCTATTGAGGTTTCAGTTGGCTCCAGTGAGCCTCTGCTAGCTTTAAAGCTTGGTAAAAGGACATACTTTGAAGATGTTTGTGCAGGAAGCAATAATGTTAATAAGAATTCATCATTTTCTGTGACTCCTGGGTCTTCTGCTTATCCACCAAAGAGATCCAAGTCTAGTGGCCAAGTTTCACCTGCCCTGCGTTGTCAAGTAGAAGGATGTAATCTTGACCTTTCATTGGCTAAAGATTATCATCGGAAACACCGAGTTTGTGAAAGCCATTCGAAGTGCCCGAAAGTCATCGTAGCCGGTTTGGAACGTAGGTTTTGTCAGCAATGTAGCAGGTAAGGTTTTTAATCAACTTGTGGTGTTGTATACTAATCCTCTCTGTAATAGGTTCACTTTATACAGGCTCAATGACAATCCTTTTTTTCACAAATATTAAGTAGTTTAACTAACATATCTTATCAATTTATTCCAAATATACTCTCCAGAATTAAGAAAGTCTCTTACAAATTGTGAATATTGGTATAAAGTGAATGGGGAGAGTATATGTTAAAACGATGACTACAACTGATGAGAAGATCCACTTTACAGCTTGTTCTTTCAATTATAATGCTTATCTTGTTTTTGTAACATTTCCTACTAGTTTGTATTGCCATTTCACATGTTACTTCAATGGTTGTGGATGATAAAAAGGTTCCACAGTCTGTCAGAGTTTGACGAGAAGAAGCGAAGCTGCCGGAGGCGTCTATCCGATCATAATGCAAGGCGTCGTAAGCCACAGCCTGAATCAGTTCAATTGAATCCTGCAAGACTATCTTCATCTTTCTATGGTAGGTTTCAAACTCGGATTCATTTTTCCCTCTCTTTTTGCTTTCTATATAAAGCATGCTATGAAAATTGAACTACATTCTTTCTATGACTATTCTGAATTATCCTGAAATGAGCACCGTGAGTTGTTTAAAAATGCCGTGTGGTTCTTGCGGGCTGATCTGTGTTTTGTTGTGCAGACGAGAGGCAACAAATGACACTTGTTTGGAACAGGGGCAGGCCGAATGTTAATATGCCATGGGAAGGCATGACCAGCCCCAAATTCACTATAACTAATGAGTGTGTAACGAAACCTGCAAGGGTCGGGGTTATTGATGGGCAGCTTCGTTTCCCTGGGAATGAGTTAGCAACTTCCATTCCTATGCATCCTCATGATCCTAAGAGCTTTTTGCCATCCAAGGCCAAGGTCACTGCAGCTGAGGTTCTCAACCAAGGTTTGGTTTTTCTGTGTCTTGTGAAATTTGCTTTAATTGTTGATCATGTTAAAAAATCACTATTTAAATAATTGAGTGTTTGGCTGTCTACAAGTCCAAAGAACCATGTTAGATTCACCCTATTAAGTTCATATATTAATGGTCCTAGGTTGTCGGATCATGAAGATGGAAAGGGAGCTTTAGCCCTAAGTTGCCTAGTTTCCTGGGCGGTAAAAAACATCATTTCTTCTACTCATAATTAGTAGATTGGTCTAAGATTGTGACAAATTTAAGGTTCTAGACTTAAACCAAATCTCAAGCATATTTGTTTATTTTGATTCAATGGGTCCGGATATTTATTTGAGATAGATGTTGCCACTATTTCGAGTAGTTCATGAAAATAAATTGGCGCGTAAAGAAAGTAGACTTTTTTTTTTATTATTATTTTTGAAGTAGACATTTCATTTGCAAGAAAGGAGCTATAGTTGGACTAAGAGGGTGTTTGTCATTACTTAAAAGCGCCTTTTAAGGACTTTTTAACTTAAAAGACATTCATTTAGTTGTTTGTCTGCACTTTTAATCTGCTTATAATCAGTTTTAATAGATTTTTGTACTTTGCAGGTCTGGAAGAGCCAATTATCTTGTCCAATGTGGATGCATCACAGGATCCTTATCGTGCTCTCTCTCTTCTGTCAACAAATTCTTGGGTTCCATCATGTGAGCCGAAGTCCATTATTTCACATGATCAGCCTGCACACACCAGTCTGCCTCCTCAGCCACTGATCATGCCCCAAGGACCGATACTTGGGCCGTCAGATTACTGGAAGGCCGAACAACATTCCGACACTCGAGTGCATACTTCGACTGCTACAGACAATAACGACAGTAATGGTTACTTCCAAGAGTTCCAACTCTTAAGGAGCCCGTATGACAATGATTTCTACTCTAGTCATTTGAACTGACTGCTAAAAGTTGAATCATAATTTTCAAGTTAATAAGTTTGCACGCGCTGAAGAAGGTACGCATACGGTTTAAATCTAGACGAGAACGTTACTTTTCTTCATCTGCTTGTTTCTGCAAACCTTAGGGACAATTTTGAAATTATGCGTGATCTGATTTGTGTTTTTCTGGTTACTACAGGAACTAATTTTCTTGCTCCGGTTGTTAGATTCCAGGGTAACGGTAAGGGTTCGAAGTTGTGGTTTGCTGAATTTTCATTTGAGGTAAACAGAAGTTCAAATTTTATAGCGAAGAGATGGGTTTATTGTGGCTACTACCTATATTAGATAATATAAGTAAAGTAAATGGAACTACTGAAAATAAGTGAAGAAGGGATATTGCATCGAATGGCAAATCTCATTTTTTATTTTAATTAAAATGACTTTTGCCACCTTTGGCTATTGATCAGAAGTTGAAGCCAGTTTTTGCATTAGCACTAATTTGGTTTGTTTATTGATTAATTAATGAGGGTAATTTTGTCTGAACACATAAATATTTACTTTTCTCCAAAAATATCACCCTTAATTAGGTGTTATAAATATAGCATTAATAACTTTCAAATATGGAAATCAAGGTTTTTCTTGTATCTTGTATCCTCAGAATGGTTGTCGGATCATCAGAAGCCGGTCAAAATTTCGAAATACTTTTTCCACCACTGCTATTTAGAAATTAAAAAATAGTGAGTTTTCAATTTGATTTAGGCTGTTTCTAGTTGTTTTTCATCGAGAATCGTGATGTCTTGCCATTTTTGTCGTGTTTTTTTTGTGAAAATCATAGAGTTGTAGTGAAGTGTTCGCCGAAGAAGATAAACAGGTTTAAAACAGAGAAACGATGGTGAGCGCGACCACTAGTTAAAACAAGGACTATTTAAGGCTAGGTCTTTAAAAGAAAAAGGTGAAGAAGATGAATTTTAAAGTAAAGTTATATCTTAGTTTCTGAAGTTTATTATGTTTTCAATTAGGTCTTTTATCTAACATACTTAAATGTATGAATGGGAGAGAAACATTAGGATTACCAAAAATATCACTCACATTTCTAATTTTTAAGGATAATTACGTCTTTATCAAATTAATTAATTAATAAATAACAATTCTTATAATATTAGTATTAATAATGTATTCTAATTATGAGTTAGTATTAGCATAATGTTTTTATTAAATTAAATCATAAATATATAACAAAATATTAAAATAGTATTTTATTCTAATTAGAAAACCTAAAGTAAAATAATATTAATATTAGTAGTATATTCTAATTAAAATTTTGAATTATAATATTATTGGTATTATTATTCTAATTATAATATTACATCACAATATATATGATAACTAATTTTATATTATTGAATATAACCAATTATATTACTTTCTCGATTTTAGTTTAGTAAAAAATAGACTAATGAGAAAAACATTTCAATTACATACTATATTAAAATTCTAATTCTCATTCATAATTGAATTGCAAATGAACGTGATCATAAGAAATAATAAAATTATATTTAATAGTGCAATAACGAGTCGTTAAAAAAAAAGTACAATAACAACTAACATCTAAAATAAGTATGAATATTTTTACGAAACTACTAAATTAATATATACAGTATATTATTTTAATTATTTATCTAATTAATTAGCATTACTTCATAATTTATACAATATGTTATTTTAATTATTAACAATCACAAAATTTTTAAGTAATTTTATAGTTAAAATTATTGAAAAAATAAAATATTTGTATTTTTAATAAATTCAATTAAATAAAAGTAATAAAATTAGCTAAAAAATTTCTAAAATAAAAAAATATATATAAATAAACAAATTTATTTTGACAAATTTTATTTTTAGAAAAATCTAAAAATTTGATTATATTCATATAATATAATTAATAATAATTTTTAAAATTTTTTAATTAATAGTACCATACAAAAATTTATTATTTTTATATCAATTTTATTATTGTCAATATATAATTAATCAAATTAAGTACAATATCAATAACGAAAATATAAAACAAGTTAATGCATACATTACGTATGCTAAAAAAAAAACTAGTATTTTTTAAAAGCTACAAACAATTTTTGGTTTTTGATTATTAATTTTTAGAAACAATTTTATTTGTTTAGACATGGTTGGAGATATATTAGAATTTACAACAGAAAGAAGGGGAAAAACAAAAATCTTAACGTGGAAGCTTGAAAAATAAATAGGAGCAGAATAGGGTAAATAAATTGGATAAGAAAGCAAAACATAATTAGATAAACCATATATAGTTTTTTATTTTAAAAACAGTTTGCTAGAAAAGTTAAAAAAAAAAAAATACACGAAAAACATAAAACTTAAACAATAACAATAGTAATCCAGAATTTTCATCGAGCCTAGCCTTCAACATGAGTTCTTAATCGGTGAGAAACAATAATTGAAAAGGAAACCTGAAATTCTATAAATCTAAATAAAAAGCTAAACCATTTCTTTTACTTGTGTTAAATGGAAATTAAATTATAGTTTGATTTGTAAAACATTTGTGCTGTGTAATGATTTATGACTGACCTCGAATGACTTTAATGGCCGCATTTTAATTTCTTTCAAGTGTGTTCACTCACCATAACATAACATTATTTTGAATTTTTTAACTAATATTAACATAAATTGTACACAAATAAAGAGAAAAATTACAATATTAGTTTTGTGGTTTGTCAAAATATTGGTTTACCCCCTCTAGTTTTAAAAATAGACTAATTTATCTCTATATTTTAATTTTATTATACTAATTCATCCTTCTGTTAAGATAATAACTTATTTTTCATTAATTTAGTAATTTTTGGTATGTTTCATAGCTTCCAAAAGCCTTTATTTCCTTCAAAAGAGGAGTTGTTTGAAGCTGCATTTGGGACAGACTACTCTTTTCCGATAGGGTGCGTTTGAGTATTGCATTATGCCCTTTGGGCTGACCAATGCTCTGCTCCTGCCACTTTCAGGCAACTCCAACTCCCACCCAGAAGGGGAACTAATGAATACATAAATCACTTACCTTATAAAGACTAGAGTGCTAGACTAATGGAGGGATTGCCCTAATATAGAATAAACAATACCCATAAATTTATTTAAATTAATTCAGCAATTTGTTAAAAAATTAATAAAAATAAAATTATTTTAATGGAAGAACAAATTAGTTTAATAAAATTAAAATATAAAGACAGAAATCTATTCTTTCACTATAGAAACAAAACAAATCACAAAGATTATTGGACAAATGACATTCTTGTACCAATTTCAGCAAGGTTAATGAAAAGGAATGACCTAGGTTTTAAAAGAAAAGGGTATCAAAACACTATATGGTATATTGTGTCAAATTTTAGGACAATATTGTTGTCCCTTGGTAAAATAAGATAGTAATAAACCTCAAAACATATACAAAGAATGAGAGAGAATGGTATGCTTGGTTCAATGCATGCCACTGGCAGAGCCAATCAAAAGGCAAAAAGATTGGACTCAGCCTGTGGCATACAGAGAACCAGGCATAAACCCTTTTTACATTCTTTCTTTTTCTTCATATAATCCAAAACCATCGTCGTCTTCTTCCAATTCTTTTTTCCTAAGAAATTTTTTCTACTTTGGTTTTGATTATATTAGAAAATAAAAAAATAAATAAAAACGAGAAAGAGATGAATTATACGTTTAGAATGAGGTAAATATTATATATATAGGAGTCCAAGAGATGTAATGAAGATTTCTTACCATATTTTAAAATATTCCCACCCTACCAATTACAGATTAGAATCAATTCTCATAAGCGATTTAAATTCCATATATTTTTTTCAAATAAAAAAATTTGCATTCCATATATGTATATAGAAGAATTTTATTATTTTGTTTACATATTTCTTCCCCCTTTTTTATAACAGATATTACATATTTCTTTCTATGTTTGTATCATCCCCATGGCAGCATATCTCTCGTAATCTTACATTCCAATATTCATCGTGGCACTTCTGTTTTCTTCCCCTTCCCCATAATAATTAACGGTACTATCTGTTAAAATAAAAAAAAAATTAACGGCACTACGCAAATGTTGACGATATCTTGCCATTTTTTCGGAAGGGGGGGTGGAGAATTCTTGGGTAGACCTGGTCTACCACGTTATCCATGCACCAATTCAATTGCATGATAACACATCAGCAGATGATTAGTTATATCTTTTTTTTATTATTATTATTTTTTCCTGATAGTTATCCTAACTAACCAACTGCTGATGTGTCATCATGCAATTGGACTGGTGCATGAATGATATGGTAAACCAGGTCTACCTAAAAATTTCTCGAGGGGGTTTATCCTACCTGATTTTGGAAGTTATTAAAAATTCAACTTTTCACCTTTTTTTTTTTTTAACATATTGCCTCTATTGTTCTAGGCAAGCCATCTTTTAGACATCAATAATTCAAACTAAACAAAATTTACTGAATCATGAGCACCACAAAAGGTGGGACAGCTAACTAAAAAATGTTTAAACCTTTTTTTTTTTTTTCAAAAAGAAAAGGAATCAAAGTCTAAAAACTCTCCTTGCTGGGTTCAGCAATAACACCAATATGAGATTGAGCGTCTAAAGCCACACAACTAGTTAAATTATTAAACCAATTATATTATTAAACAGGAAAACCCCTATTAAACATAATACAACATTTTGATCGTCATATAATTTGAAAAGTACCGCTACAAGCGGAGTAAATAAAAAAGGTGACAAACTGATCGGAATTGTGCACAAGCCCAAGATGTGCTAAACCATCCGCACATCTATTCGCCTCTCAGAACATATGTTCAACTTTGACCATTCAACCACGACTAAGAATTTCAGACATTTTTTTAAAATTACTACAACTAATTTACTCAATTTTTAACAATTTAATTTGAACAAATTAGACCATTTAACCCAATTGTAGGTAAGCATTCGGGTACCAATGTACCAATTTGTGCAATAACAAAAGGGAAGGGGAAAAAAAATAGCAACTGAAATTAAATATTTTCATTTTATTTTTGTTCCTTTTTTCCTGGAAAAAAAAGCATGACAGTATCTAGCAACGAGCACTCATGGGCTGTGATAATAAATCAAATTAAAAGTATAAATTCTGCTTATAATGTCAAAATTTTAAATAAAGCAGCATTCTATTCCTTGTACATCCATGATCCATTGCACTTGTATATAAATATCCCAACACATTTGCTTGTTGAATATTATTTCAAAAAAAAAAAAAGTATAATGTTTCCAAAAATTCCCAACATCCACATCCTTGATTCTTATATAAAAATATAAAAAGAAAAATTGAAATATAATTATTAAATATAAGAAAAATGAGCCTTTCATCAAAAAAAAAAAAACCAAAGTTTTTTACAGTAGAAATAGTTCTTTTTTTACCAAATACAGTAGAAATAGTTCAGCCATCAGTTTTTTATTTTTTTAAAAAAAATCCATGTATGCCAACTTTTATTATTATAACCAAACCGGAATAGTTGGCCAAACCGCACAATCTGAGGCAGAACAAGCTACCATTGCAACAGTAGGGGGCTATAATGTTGGCAGAACGAAGAGCATATATGCCAATTTTAATAAGAAAAAAAAAAAAAAGGTGAAAAAAAAAAAGCTCTTTTTTCTTACAAGTTACATCGTATCTTAGCAGGAATTGCATGGTTATGATCTACAACATAAACATTTCTAGCTCGAACACTTTAACTAAAAATTTGATTCTCCCTCAAATTAACGCAGCTAGATACCGGTAAGCTGCCACAAAATCTACTGAGTTCACTCAACACTACTCCAGTTTCAAATATATACTACCTAAAACGATATGTAGTGCATTCTTCAGACAACCTTGAAACAATAGATTTAATCCATATTTATAAACGGCAAGTCCTAAGCATTCAATTCAAAATCCTATAAGCAACTGAAAAAAGTTTGACTTAAAATGCACGCTAGTAGGAAGGAATCCTAATTCAGCCTTTTGGGCAGCATTTAGAGGTCAAACCAACTTGGATTGAATGGAAGAATCAGAAGAGCACAAATTTGTTACTAGGCAATAAACAATGACTGCTGAAACTCCAGTAAAATTATAAACATGGCAGCACTGACCAGGAACCATAAGATTTTCAGCCAGCTCATACTTTTGATTTTGACAGTAGACTGACTCTAATTTTCATGTCACACAAACAACTATAATGGAAGGGAAGTGGACACAGTTATTCAACTACAAAACTCCCGGACACATTCGCAAGTTCGGACCAAATTAGTTTTGGAATTAGGTAGCCCACTTGCTTCTAGCAGAAATCATCTTATTCTATATGATGATACTGAATGGCGGTGAGACAAAACAATCCAAATGAACAAGATAAACGCTTCCGGCAGCTTACTAAGTTCATGGTAGCCATATTGACTTGTATTAGATGAGTTGATACCAAAATTACAAAAACCTAACTATAAATAGGAAACCAGAACCAACCTGTAAATCTTTGCCAGATTTTAAGCTGACAGAGACATAATGCATCAAGGTTCCATAAAGACCGTATCAGTGCAAGTAATACAACAAGTTGACAGACATCATGAGAAGGTAGAGTAACTTGACAACCGCTGCAACATGAGGACGACAACACAACTGACTTTCAGACACCCATATTGAGCAATGCTGGACGACAACTCTGGACCTTCTCAAACCTCAAAAATGTCCTAGTACTCACTGGAACAGTAGACAATTGCAAATCAATTGTTGCAAGTGTAAATATAATCGACAGTACAGAATAATAAAGATGTGATGAAGAGATAAGGGAAGGAAAGATATGAGAAGGGAAAGGGTTTGCCTTGATAGAATCTTTTTAATCCTCATTGAGTTTGTGAAGTGTACACAAATAATTAACGAAAAAATCAGCACAGAGCCACATACTAAAATACAAACAAGATGAAACACACAACAAACCTGATTGTTCTCATCTGCTGCTGGCGAAGGAGACTTCTTTGATTCTGCAGGTTTCTCAGCTCCACAGTTCTGCCTGTTGCACTTGGTCCTAAATGGGTAGTTTATGTTGTTACACTTCTCACACTTCCAACTTCCATCAGGCATTTTTTGTTCTGAAAATCAAGAAAAGTACATAAGAATCAAATCCAAAAATATGAAGCCCACCATCTTGACAGATTGAGAGAACTTACTAGCACTTTTCTCTGACTTTGCAGCCTGCAATTGCGAGATAAAGTTATCAGGATCAGACATATAGCCATATTAAACAAAACAACCATCTAATTAACTTCTAACTCTTGGGTCCAAAAGATAGATGATGGCAATAAAGCCAAGTATGGAATGATGAAAAGATAAATGTGAATAAGATTCAAACAAACTGGCTCAAGCATCTTTAGGATAAAAAGAGAAAAACAAACCTGGGATCCTGGCTTTGGTGTATTGCACTTTCTCATGTTACAAACAGTTCTGAAAGAAAAGTTGATATTGCCACATTTTGGGCATGTCCAGTCATTATCACGAGTTGCATCTACACATGCATCAGAACGAGAAGAAATAGATGTTAAACGAGAAGAAATAGATGTTAAACCACATAAAAGTCCCATAGTTATTATTTGTCCACAACATAAAAAAATGACAGACCTGCACCCTTTTTCAGAGATTTATCATCTGGGAAAAAACCTGGCCTTGGTCCCTGGCAAGTGAAAAAAAGGTGAACTTGTGAACTCAAAATCACATTTAAAAGATAAAACAAATGAAGGATGCTGAAATCTTAGAGGGGAGCAGTTGAGGGAGTCACCATACTGATTCATACAAGACAATAAGGCAAATATGAGATGAGTTAACCATAAAATCCCAAAACAGATCTATAATAGTTTCAACTTTTTCTTTTCCCCTTTCCAATAGCATCTTAAACCCACTTTTCTGAATAATGTTATTAAACCTTGGTGCCGAATAGGAAAATAGATTTACACTAAAAGTCACTGTGTAAACAAGTTACATTATTATGTTCAAAGAACAATATCAAATCCATTCCAACTGCCAACGATGGAAAAATTATTTAACCTACCATAGCAGCAGGGCCCATTGGCATGCCTAATCCGTATCGGTCCATCAAAGGGGGCATGCCATACATCCCACCTGATGAGAGAGGAGAAAGTCATCTCGATCAATAGAATGCTTAGTACTAAGAAACATATGTTATAGAGAATAAGGCTGCATTAAAGGCAAGGCAGCCTATTAATAGAACAAAGAAATATAAGAATAAAATCAAAACCCCAAACTAACAAATAACGAAATCATGAACAGGAATGCACCATTTCCCATCATAGAACCCCCAGAATAAGGTGGTGGTCCAGGCATGTGCAATGGCCTATAAGGACTGCCTGCATTAAGGCGGCTGCCGTAATTATAATGGTAAGCTGAACCCCCAGAAAACGGAACGTCATATGGAGGAATGGAAGATCCATTGAAAAGGGATGATCCATATGGTGGCACGCCCATATACATCGACGAAGGTGCACCAGAACCTACATAAGGAGCTGATGATGAGTAATTCTGTGGGGGTTGAACCGGCTTCATAGCAGATTTCTGGAAAGGAAAGAAACAAATGTCGATTTAGAATTTTTTCAAAAAAAATAACTCAGGTGTTTTTAATGAGTAAAGCAAGTTAAAATAATGTGAAAAGGAGTATAAAGACAAATAATAAAAAATGCAAGAATTCTTTGTATGGTTAATAATCATAGTTGTCAAATCAAGAATCGGAGTAATTATTTTTTCTAAATAAAAACATCATGAATCAAATTGTAAGATATAGTATTTTTGTAAAATCAATTAAAAAAAATAATACACAAATTATAATACTATATAGTTCCTATTAATTTTAGTAGATATTAAATCAAATTTCTCATTAATTGTCCTTTCTTGTATTAGGGCGATATTAATAAGGATTGCAAATATCTAATTGCAAGTGTTTTTAGACACGCATTCCTGTACCAACAAGTACCAATGCAACACTAAAAAATGAATCCAGATATCAACTCTAACTGCCTGCTACAGAAATTTGGTCAATTACATCATTTTAGTTTACTAAAACTAAAGGATGCACTTGAATCTCATATTACATCTGATAGCAAATAATGATAAATGCACACGACCACGTCAAACCTAATTAATAATTCAGCTCCAACTAATAATAAAAGTAAACATAGTCTGGTCTGGTCCGAATTTCAGAGACAAACAATGACATCTCTTTACTATATAAAACTTCATACTATTACTTCAAAGCTTAACTTACAGAATTATGATCAGCTGGCCTGGGTTGGGTACAATTCCGCATGTTGCAAGTTGTCCTGAATGAAAAGTTCACATTGCCACAACTTGGGCATGTCCAATCATCTTCCCTGCGACTGCCTATAAAAGAAAAGTTAAGAAATTAATAAGCAAAATAAAAAAAATAAAAAAAGTAACAATAGCCAATTAATCAATATATGTTTCATAGTTTGGTCCAATTGTTAAGCAACCCGCCATTCAAATTACATAATCCAAGTAATTCAAACCATATAATCACGTATCTCCGAATCAAAAATCCAATTATCACACCACGTTCAAAGCACCAGCAAAATTATTCTATCCAAATCAAAGCAGAAAACAAAATGCAAATAGCAAGAATACCGTCAGTCCTAGCCCGCTTGGCTGCAGAGGAATTTCTGTTGTCAACCTGAGCACAAAACGAACTACGGTGAATTCTAGGTTCTCAGATAATTAAAAACTAAACATATTGCATAATTTTCATATCAAATATCAAAACTATTGAAATTAAAGCAAGATTCGAACCAAAACAGTGTATAAATTTTTTATTCCTCGAATAATCTCTAAAACGAAGCAAAAATTGAAAATAAAACTTAAGCGAGAAACAGTCTAGGGTTCTACAGATAAAATCCTGAAAAAAGAACTCGATTACAGAATAATTAACCGAAAATTGAAAAATCGGGATGTGAGGTACCTGAGACATGGCCGGCGATACAGAGATTTTGAGGAAAGTGACAGATCTCCGGTTTTGGATTGGGAACCTGAACTGTTATTCTCACCTTCGTATGAACGGGCCGGGAAAGAAAAGAGGGAAGCTCGAAATCGCGAAATAAATTGTTTTGGTAGTGTTTTTCTTTTATTACAGAGTAAAAGTGCAATTTCATACCTAAACTTTTACTATTATTCTTTTTGACAGTGGCTAAAAATTTAATTTACATTTTTTTTTTAGCAACTTGTATTTTTAATTGATTTCAAATTGCTACAATGGTAATTTTTAACTTTAAAATTATTAATTATTTACAAAGATACTCTTTTTTTTTCAATAATCATTTCATAAAATTAGTTATAGTGGTATGAAACGAACTTATTTGTTTTTATAATTAGTTGAGAACCACTCTTCACGTGTATTAATTATTTTTAAAAAAATTATAATTATTTATATTATTATATTATAAATATAAAATATAATTAAATTTTTAATAAGTTTTTTAAATTTTTAGATATAATAATAATAATAACAATAATAATATCTTAAATTAAAGTGAATAGTATTTTTTTTTTTTTAAAATATGATTAATTTTAAAAACCTTAATTATATTGAAATGTGATTAATTTAAATTTAAGTGTTTTTAGCCTTTATGGTTCAATACGTTTATACTTTTTCATGTGACCGTAAAAATAAAAGCAATCCACATTATTCAAATCTATATTTTTTTTTAACATATATTCAAATCTATATTATTCAATAACTTTTTTAACTAATAAACTATTTGTCTCTTCTTAAAAAAATGAAATAGCATAATAAAGAGAAAATTTCTGTAGGGTCCTTCAAATTTTGATTAATGTACTCTTAAATGTTGGAGGAATGATAGCCATTGTCTAATTTTAATTAAATAAATTAGTATCATTCTTTAACCGGAATGTAGGATGTGTTAGAAATCTAGAATGCAAAAATAGTTTGAGATGATAATATAATTACCTTATTTCACCCACCATTTTTATCGTAAGGAGAACAAAAGCATATATAGGGTCATTTTTACCATTGTAATTTGTATCCCAAAACAAGGAAGAAAAGCTTAGAGAGTTGAGAGAATTTTTTGAGAAAAATTCTTGGATGTAATTAGGTTGTGTGTGGGTTGTGAATTATTATAGGTGTTGTGAATACTTGTATATTTTTATTTTTTAAGTAAAAATTTTGTAGTGTATTTAGAGATATTAACACTTGTCAAATAAAAAATTTATTTGTGTGTTATTTTTATTATTATTGTTATTACTACTAATCTGATTCAAAAGGAAAGTTGCATAATTTCTTAATAATTGGTATCAAAGCATTTGGTGAATTCTATTCAGAAAGGAATAGTTAGAAACGATCGAAAGAAGTCAGATTTGAGTGAGAGCAATGGCTGCAAATGAAGAAAAGGTAAAACTTGAGAAATTTAATGGTGTAGATTTCGGATTTTGGAAGATGCAAATAGAATATTAGCTATATCGGAAAAAGATTTATGAACCTCTCTAAAAACTAAAGCCCAGAGGGAATGAAAGATGAAGACTATAAACTTCTAAATAGCCAAGCCCATTGAGTTATTCAATTGATGTTATCACACAATGTTACTTTTAACATAACAAAGGAAACAACCCTTGCAAGCCTTATGAAAGCTCTCTCTAATATGTATGATAAGCCATCGGCCTCTAACAAAGTTCATTTAATGAGGTGGTTATTCAATTTCGGATGACAGAAGGTGTATTAGTAGCTCAGCATCTTAACGAACTTAATTCTGTCACAACCCAATTGAGTTCAATTGAAATTGAATTTGATGAAAAAATACGAGTATTGATACTTTTGTCTTCTCTATCAGATAGTTGGAATGCTACTGTCACATTTGTGAGTAGTTAATTGGAAAGCAATAAGTTAAAATTTAATGATGTTCGTGATTTGGTTCTTAGTAAAGATATTCGAAGGAGAGAGTCAGGTAAATCATTAACCTCTTCAGTTTTACATGTAAAGTCAAGAGAAAGAAATTCAATAAGAAAGAATGATCGTGGAAGATCAAACTATCGGGGTAAATCTAGATATAAGAGGTCAAAATCAAGAAATCCCTATAACTCATTAAGCTTGAAGACTATTGAGTGTTGAAATTATGGAAAGACCGGGCACTACAAAAATCTGTGTAAGAGTATATCAAAAAACTAAAAGGCGAAGATAGAGGCAAAATGTTACTTCCACTTTAAAAGGAGATGATGTATTAATATGCTTTTTGGAGAGCAAGGAAGAGTCTTGGGTGTTAGACTTTGAAGCATCATTCCAAACTATTTCGAAGAATGAATTCTTCAAGAGGTATGTCCCTAAAAACCTTGGAAATGTATACCTTAGTGCTGATCAGCCTTGTGATGTTATTGGTAAACGTGTAGTTAAGATTAAGTTAAACGAGTCAGTTTAAGAGCTGAAAGTTGTCAAGTATATTCTTGATCCAAGAAAGAACTTAATCTCAATTGGGCAGTTGGCTAGTGAAGGCTGCGCTACAAAATTCTAAGGTTTTTTTTTTTTTAAACAAAGATAAGTTTCCATTATTTTTGGTTCAAATGCTGTAGCTTTAAATTCCAAAGTGATAATTAGAAGATTTCAAAGGGAGTAATACCAGTTACTCATAGCAAAAAGAGTGGTACTATTTACATAATAATAAGGGCATGTTATTCAATTATAAATGTAGCAAGAAATGAAAATTCCAAATTGTGGCACCAAAGACTTAGTCATATGAGCGAGAAAGGAATAAAGCTTATGCAATCATAGGGGAAACTCCCCAGTTTACAATATGTTGAGGTAGACGTGTGAGAAATGCATACTTGAAAAGTAAGAAAGGGTAAATTTTCAAAATCCCAAAGAAGGAAAAATAGGAGATTGTTCACTCTGATGTTTGGAGGCTAACAACTACCTTATCCATCAATGAAAAACACTACTTTGTGACTTTTATTGATGATTACTCTAGAAAGGTATGGGTATACTTTTTAAAATAAAAGTCTGAAGTGTTTAAAGTTTTCAAGCAATGAAAATCTATGGTTAAAAATGAGACAAGTTTGAATATTAAAAGGTCCAAAATTGATAATGGTGGTGAATATAAAGACACCATATTCAATAAGTTCTGTTATGAACACGGAATCAAGATGGAGAGAACTATGCCAGGTATACCTCAACATAATAGTGTAGCCAAGCGTATGAACCGAACATTGATAGAAAAAACCAGAAGCATTAGTATTTTGTCAAGTCTACTAAAGTAGTTATAGGAAAAAGCAGTCAATAAAGTAGCTTACTTGATTAATTAAGTACCATCAACTCCATCAGAGTACAAAATATTAGAGGAAATGTATGGAGCAGAAAGGAGATAATATCGTTGCACTTAAAGGTTTTTTGTTGTGTAGCATATGTGCATATTAGTGATAAAGGCAATAATAAGCTTAATCCTACATCTAAGAAATGTACTTTCATTGGCTATGGCGGGGAAAAGCTTGGATACCATATTTGGGATGATGAAAATAAAATGGTGATACGCACTAGAGATGTTATTTTCAATAAATAGTCATGTATAAAGATAAACATAAAATTGACGCCAACGACTTAATGAAGAGTAAGTCGATGTTTGTAAATGAAGATTATGTCCCAGAAAGTACGATGATAGAATCGATTATAAAAAGTCCATAACAAGAAGAACTCGTTGGACAAAGCAATACGCTACAATCCAACATACCACAACCTCTTACTCTAGCCCCTGTACTGAGAAAGAGTTCTCGGCCTCATATGCCAAATAGAAAGTACGTGAATTATTTGTTATTGACTGATAAAGGGGAACCTAAATGTTATACTGAAGTATGTTAGACTAGTGATGCTAGCAAGTGAGAGCTTGCAATGAAAGATGAGATGAAATTTTTGATTTCAAACCAGACATGGGAACTAGCTAAGTTACCCATACACTTCACAACAAATGGGTATATTGGGTGAAAAAGAAGCATAATGGTTCTAAGAGGTACAAAGCTCGACTAGTTATCAAATATTTCCAATAGAAAGAAGAAGTTGATTATAATGAGGTTTTTGCTCTTGTTGTGAAACTCAATACCATCAGAATAATGTTGAGTGTTGTTGCAATTGAAGATCTTCATTTTAAGCAATTAGATGTGAATACGGCATTTTTTCTTGGAGATTTGGATGAAGAGATATACATGCATCAACCAAAAAGTTTCTTAAAAAATAGGAAAGAAAATATGGTATGCAAATTTAAAAAGAGTTTATAAAGCCCTAATACATTGGTACAAAAGTTTGATAGCTTTATGCACAAGGAAGATTTCCAAAAGTGCAATGCCAACCATTGTTGCTACTTCAAGAGATATCAATGTTATATCATTTTATTACTTTATGTTGATGATATATCAGTAGCAAGTTCAGATGTGGATGATATTATAAGGTTGAAGCAGCAATTGTCAAATGAGTTTGACAAAAAAGACTTAAGTTCAACAAAGAAGATTCTTGGAATACAAATTACAAGAGATTAGCATAGAGAGACTTTGCAATTATCTTAATCAGAGTACATCAAACATATTTTGCAGATATTTAATATGGTTGATGCCAAGCTAGTTAGTACACCCTTGGAAAGTCACTTTCAGTTATCCAAGGATCAGACAGAGGAAGATAAAGATTATATGGCTAAGGTTCCTTATGCCTCAGCCATAGGAAGTTTGATGCATGCAATAGTTTGTACAAGACTAAATATTGGACATGCAGTGGGAGTTGTTAGCAGGTCTATGTCAAATCTAGAAAAGCTCATTGGGAAGCAGTGACATGGATTTTGAGGTATCTACAAGGTACCATAGATAAGTGTTTGTACTTTGATAAAGGTGAATTTAAAGTACAATGGTATGTTGATGCAGATTTTGGAAGTGAAGTCGATCATAGAAAAAGCATTACCGGTTATATATTCATAGTTTGAAATACAACGGTTAGTTGGATGTTACAGTTATAGAAGACTATTGCTCTGTCCACTATAGAGGCTGAATATGTGGCAGTAACTGAAGCTAGTAAAGAGATGATATGACTTCAATGTTTGTTAACTGAGTTAGGATTCAAGCAAGAGAATAATATTTTCTATAGTGATAGTCAAAGTGTGATCCAATTAGCAAAGAATTCAACATTTCATTTAAGAATGAAGCATATTTGACTTTAGTAACATTTTATCCGATCTTTATTAGAAGATAAGTGTTAACACTGGAGAAAATTCAATGAACAAAGAATCCGGTAGATATGTTGATAAAGACGGTGACTATTGACAAATTGAAGCTGTGTTCAACTTCAGTTGGCCTACATGAGTAATGAGAAAAATCTGATGCATTGAGTAAGGTGTGAAGATAGATTAAAATAAGTCTTTCAAGTGGGAGATTGTTGGAGGAATGATAGCCATTATCTAATCTTAGTTAAATAAATTAGTACCATTCTTTAACAAAAATATAGGATGCGCTGGAAATTTAGAATGCAAAAATATTTGAGGTGATAATATATTTACCTTAATTTACCATTTCTTTTAGGAATATATATATATATATATATAAGAAAATATTAGAGAGAGAAACTTTGAGAGAATTTTATGAGAAAAATTATTGTGTGTAATTGGGTTGTGTGTTGCTTGTGAGTTATTATAAGTGTTGTGAACACTTTTATATTTTTTATCTTTTTCAGTAAAAGTTTTGTAGTGTATTTAGTGATATTAACACTTGTTTGTGTATTATTTTTATTATTATTGTTATTACTACTAATCTAATTCAGAAGGAAAGTTGCATAATTTCTTAACATTAAATCCTATTGATTTGCATATTAGATTATTAGATGAAAAATTATCTTTTAGGTTCTCAACATTTTAATAAATATATTCTCATGAGGGGTGAGCAGATTTTACCGAAAACCGTACCGTTACCGAACTGAACCGAATTTTTGGTTAATCGAACCGATCGGTTCGGTCTCGGTTATGAGAATAGTTAAATTTTGATTTTCGGTTCAGCCGTTGGTTTTATTGTTTCGGAAACCGAACCGAACCGAAAACCGATTGAAGACCTCGTTTCTATAGCTGTTAATATTTTATTCCCTAAGCCTAAAACTACGTCGTTTTTGTCTAAAATAATAACCTAAATATATACCTCCGCCTCCTTCCTTTCAGCCGCACTTTTCTATTTCATTTCCCTTTCTTTCGATCAAAGTCGTCTCCTCCCTCTCACACAGCACCCCTCTACCTTAGCCACCGCACTGGCCGTCGCCACCTCTCTGGTCCGCTTTTCTCTCTCTTCCCTTCATCTCCGCGTCTGCTGTTCTTATTCTTTGCGTACTGAGAAATGAAAAAGGAGCAACAGTGCCGTGATATTTGGGTTCCGCGATCACCTCCACCTCCTCCTCCGCGATCTCCTCCGCCATCGCCTCCGAGTCGGCCATTGATTGAAGTCCTTTGTTCATGATTCGTCGACTGCAGTTGACAAGAGGGCTCGAAAATCCCTCACGTCGTCGACCCCTCTCTTTTGGGCAGGCCGTTCGTTTCGCCTCCATCACCACCGAGTACCGTCGGCTTCATCTGTATGTTATCAATTCCCGGCCTACTTTTGCTTCATCTGTATGTTAATCAAAATTTTTTTTAAAGAATATGTATCATACAGATTCTCATCTAAATTTTTTGTGTTTAGGGCTTGATCTGATTATATTATATATGTGATTTTTTTTTTAAATTAATATTAGATCTGTTGTTTGGCGCAAAAAAATTGTTAGATCTGTTGTATTTGATTGTGTTGTGAGCTGTTTGTTTGATTTTGTGTTGGTTTGTTTGGACGTGGCTCATAATTCGGTTAAAACCGATACCGAACCGAAAAATCGGTTCGGTTTTATATCGGTTTTATATATTTTCGGTTCGGTGTTCGGTTTGTCTAAATCCTTATCGGTTTCGCATCGGTTTCTTCATTTCGGTTCGGTTCGAATTTGCTCACCCCTAATTCTCATATCTTTCTGTTTTTTAAAATATACTCTCAACGTCATTAATTTCTAAAATATTATACTCTTATGTTCTTTTATCTAAAAAATATATTATTTTTAAATAGTAAGGAACAAACCATAATTTTTCTCATATTCTACCTCTAGTAAAGATCGAAATACAATTATTCACACCAAATACTCCAAATCCGTTTCCGATTACTTACGTTGAAAATTTCAAATTAATATATTTACTTGATTAATTATTTGCTGAAAGCGGATTTGGATTATTTAGTGTGAAAAATTACATTTTAATCCATCATGAGAGGCGAGTGGTAGATGGAAGAGCGACTGAATAGATGAAGAAGGGAATTGAAATTCAAAAAATGAGATGAAGGAACGTCTGAATAAATGTAAACCTAACCTTAGTTTAATACGATGTAGTTTTAATAAATGGGTTAGACATGTCGGGTTAGAATCTTTAACCCTAACCTAACCCATTTAATTTCAGATCGGATTCATATCGGGTTAGCTGGTCGGGTCAGCTTTTGACAGCCCTACTCATGCTGAAAATTGAAAATGAGAAAAAGTATTTTTTGGCCATTACTGTTTAGAGATAACATTTTTTTTGGACGAAATGACATGTAAATATAATATCTTAAAAATTGAAAGATTTAATAGTATATTTGGAAAAAATATAAGGACTTGAGAGTTTATTTACTAAAACATTAATAACTTGAAAAATAATCTCCCTTACTAGATTATTATTTTTTACCCTTTACAAAAATTTAAGAACTTCAGGAATCTAATATGCAAACTTAGAGAACTAAAAACATATCACCAAAAATTTAAGGAGGATCCTAATAAAATTTTTCAAAAATAATTGTTAATTTTGAGATAGAATAATTAAGGCTGTGTTTGATAATAGTTTTTTGAATCAAAATACTAAATTTTATTTTTTATAGCGTTTAATAGAGTAGCTTTTAACTGTTTAAATAACGTTTTTGTAAACAATTACTATAAATTATAAATTGCTTAAGCGTTATTAAAACAAGGAAATCTACTCAAATGGCTAGAACACGCCCTAAGTCATAAAACAAATAGAGTAATTGATGATATATTAGTATTAATATTAGAAAATAATAAAATTAATAAGAAATTTACAAAAATAACCTCATATACACAAGAACAGTACATACATCGGAGAGCAGGTGGACAAGTAAGGTTGAGCCAACTGGGCAGCGAAATGTGAAGTTGCAGTTACGTTTGCATCTGCCTGCCGTGGTGCTACTCATCACTCCCGATGCTTCGCTCTCTCCTTCTTCTTCTTCTCTCTCTGTTAGCGCCCTAAAACCTCGCTTTTCTATTTTCCCTCACTTCCTCACTTGCCAAACACTAAAAAACCATATTCTTAAAACACAACCTCTCTCTGTCCTCGCTATTTTCTTCTTTTATTACTCGTACGCTACACAACACTCAAGACTTATGATCGCTTAACCTTATTCACTGGTACGCAACAGCCCGATTACATAATAATAAATGTTTCTGTTCTTTAAACACGATTAACAAAAGTTTAGAAGAAAAAAGACCAGAGATTTTGGATACTGTTTGTTTTTTTATTTTTTTATTAATTGTGTTGAATTTTGTTCGGCGTGTTTGATTTTGAAGAATTTATGAATGATCATTAGTGTTTTTATTTGGATTGTTTAATTGGTAGTGGTGAGAATTTTTTAGTTATGATAACATTATGATGATCAAGGAAGAGAAATGGAATGATCCTGGAAATTTATGGCGAAGATTTTTGGTGTAATGTGCAATTTGTAATGCAATCCATGCTTATCTAAAGATATCTATTTTGGGTTTCTTTTATTTTCTGGCTCATGTTTATCTAACAGAGCATTACGAAGTTTTTATGTTACATTTTTTTTTTCCTGTTTGCAATGAGGTAACCTTTGTAATCATTCTACTAAGGATTCATTTATAATTAATTATAATTTTCGTTTATTACCTTGAAGATTCACTTGGTTTGTTGAAATGTTGAAATGTTGAATTGTAGATATTGCTGGAGCCTGGAGGTTGTAGCTGTATTTGTTCTTGTACAAGAAAATCTTTAGGTCCAAACATGTCCACGGGTCAGGTAGTTGCTAGTATTTCCATGGATAATTTCAGTTTCCTTTGTGTATGTAATACATGAGCTCGCTGACAAGTGTTTTGAAATATTTTGTTAGCCTTCTCTGGCCATAGATGAAAATGTGGTTGCATCTTCGGGGGCTGCTATTGCTATTGGTTCTCTGAGGGGGGATGCCTCACACAGTGCTTGTCCATCTCAGGCACAGTCAGTCTATCATGGAGGTTAGATTCTGATATTTTTCTGTAGAATGTAGAAGGTGCAAGTTATGTATTTTTTTTTCTAATTTTTTGATATATTCAAATTCAAGTCGATGAGATTTATGTGTTTAGTTTAGATGAGAATTGTATGATGGGTGTGTTGCTCAATTCAGTTGACACCTTGTGGTCATGGATGTCTTAAATCAGGACCTTGCTTTATTTATGTACTGGAATTTTAAGGGAAACCACTTTGATATATTGCTCATAAACTGGCATTGTTTGTTTCAGGTGTAACAACTGAGAAATTTTGGAAATAGCAATTCTTCTTTGTCATTGTTTCTCTTTTTGACTGAGCCGTCATTTATCTGCATGAATTTTCAACTCTCAACTATTTGTTCAATCCTCATTCGACATGTATTTTAGTCAAATGAATGTTAGAGAACACTTCTATGAATTCTTTGATTCTGAGACTGTATTGCTATGATTGCTACTTGTTGAATGAGTGTCCCATTGACGGAGCTACGAGGGATTATGTTTGTTGATGGTCTAGGATAACTATGGAGTACCAATTTCAAGTTTTCCTTATATTCACTTTTGCAACTCAGGTAATGGGAATTTGGTAGGTACTTGGGGCACATGCCTTCCAGATGCTAATGCTGAAGGCTTGGAATGTAGTTCTTATGTAAGAATCTAAGAGTATTCATTTGTCTTCACTTTCCAATACATGTTATTCCCCATCTCCGAGTATTTGAAAGTTCTACTCTTATTTGTTTCCTTTTCATCTTATATAAGGGTGTCTACACTGATTCTTCATCACTTGCATGCCATGGTTATGGTGGATACACTCCCCAAATGCCACAAAGGCCGTATGCCTCGTTTGCAACACCACCCCATCCTGTAAGTTGTCATAGCCAACTATATAATGTCCAAGAGTTGCCAAACTCTGATCCATCATACTACCAACGACTTATATCGCCAAATATTCCAAACATTTCTTCACAAACCTCAGTTTCTTCTGCCAAGTTGCCGATTAACAATGATCACCGGGGAGATGGAAACATTTTTGAGCCTCAACCAAGTTATGTGCCTTCTCTAGGATCTTTTGGCAGAGGAAACAAATTTTCAGGAGAATCTGGAGGTTTTAAATATTTGCCGCAAGGATATGACAGCCTTGAAAATAGTGGGTTGTGGACAGATTGGTCAAAAACTGAAAGTGGGAAAGGTTCTTTGGTGCATTTGTCGTCATCAACAGCTGCTTCAAAACCTATTGGTTCTCTGGGGTTGTCTGTGAACCACTTTGGAATGGTTAGTTTTATTCCATGAATAGAAGCTGATCTGATTGTTTATTTCTTTTATTAAATGGAAAGCACTGGATCCTTTTAGTTTTGTGAGACTTATTTGTATTATTATTAAGTTTTATTGTATAATCTATGAAATTTTTCTCAGGCTTCTCAACAGAAGGAATCATTTTACGGTTTTGGATCTCGACTGGGGTCCAGCTTCAAAAGCTATTCTCAAGGTCAAAAATATCGGCACTCTGGCTATGATGCTGTTTCCTCTTCTATGTTTGGAATGAATGGGCAGAGCTGGCCCACTCTTCATGAAGCAAGACAGGCAGGAAGGTGCAATGACTTATCATGCAGTTGTAACGTTCCACTTGATACATTAGGTGAGCGAAACAGAGGACCAAGGGCATTCAAGCCAAGAGGAGGTCTAGTAGCAGTAAATGGTTCAGTCATTGATAATCACAGGAGTGGAGTCTCTGACGTTTATCTTGAGTCCTACAATCGTCTAGATTTTGTCACTGACTACAAGGTTGCAAAATTCTTTGTTATAAAGTCTTATAGTGAAGATAATGTTCATAAGAGCATAAAGTATAGTGTTTGGGCTAGCACTCCAAATGGCAATAAGAAACTAGATGCTGCTTATAATGAGGCAATTGAAAAGAACGGGGCATGTCCAGTCTTTCTGTTGTTTTCGGTAAATCTCTCAACCTCCTAGTGCTTACCAATATTCTAACGGAGCACGATCACTTTGCCAACCCAAAACTGACATGTTCTTATAGCACTCCTTGGTTCAGCTGCATGCCTTTTTATAGCACCGGTTTTGGTTTTTACTTGCTAACTAGTTGCGTAAAGAATTTTGAAAAGGCCTCTACACATCGTTTGTCCAGCAAATTTAATGCATCTTGCCATATAGCTGACCCCCAATCTCTCAATTAATATCTTTCTGTCTAGCTTGTGATTTCTATATGCAAGAAAAGCATTCTAGAGGTGTGGTTCTCTGTCATTATTTATTTTATAATTGCTATACTTTCACAGTTAATTAATATAACTGTCTATTGGACATATGCTTCCTTTCATTCATTGGGTAACCTTGTTTTAATGATTTTCTTAGATAAAAAGCAAAAGCTTCCTTCATTTAAGTATACTATAAAAACCTCGAAGATAAATTGATACTATTTTGACAATCATTGTTTTCACATTGCTCAAATAAATGTACAGGTAAATGCTAGTGCCCAGTTTTGTGGAGTAGCTGAGATGATTGGCCCTGTGGATTTCGACAAGAGTGTGGATTATTGGCAGCAAGATAAGTGGTCTGGGCAGTTTCCTGTCAAGTGGCACATTATTAAAGATGTACCCAACAATCAGTTTCGTCATATTGTGCTTGAAAATAATGACCACAAGCCAGTCACTAATAGTAGAGATACTCAAGAGGTATGAATTCAGTTGTGTTTTTTTTGGTCATTTGCTAACTGATATGCTACTCTGGTTCCATTTGTCACTGGATCATTTGCTTCTTTACAGATTTGTTTTCAGCTGGCTGCAAGTGAGTGATATTTTGTACTGCTTGGTAATTAATAACTAGAAAGTGTCGAAGCTAGACCCATGACTTATGACACTATCAAATCATTTTTCTACACTTTTATGAATTTCACATTCATCTTGGTCAAATAAAAGCTATTACCAATACTCAATTTTGATTTCTTGTTTTGAGTGCTTTTCAAGAATGGCTTTTTGAATTCCTCACTATTTTCAAGCATGAGATAAAATGCTACCTCTACAAACCCATTCTGTTGGCTTTAATGCTCTTTCCTTCTGATAGCTCTTGTTTAATTGAGTTGACAGCTTAATAGCACATTATTATACTGCACGATTAAATGAAAAATTAGTTCCATTCCTACTTTCAATGATCACTTCAAAATTTGTCTCTTCGGTAAACGTTTGTAGGTTATGAATATTTCCTGCTTTGGCAGACCTATGTTCAAGAATGGGGGGTCGCTTGAACCTATCTTTTTTTTTTTTTTTTAATTATAATTTTTATGTGTTAACTATATGACCCCTCAAAATTTACAAAATAACCTCATAATGTCCCTCCAAAGTTTTTTTAAAATAGCTTTCGTTATATTCTTCATTTGATATTAACCCCCCCCCCCTTATAAAATTTTGTAGGTCCCACTTTGGTCGACTGATGAACTATAATTCAATAGATGCATGCATACTAAAGCTGTTGTTTCCCTGCATCCACTTTTCTGTTTCCGTGCAACATAGAATGATATTTATGTTTGCCAAATAATGTTACAGGTGGAGCTGGAACATGGTCTTGAGATGTTAAAAATATTTAAAAACTACGAAAGCCATTCCTCTATCCTGGACGATTTTCATTTTTATGAAGAGAGGCAGAAAGCGATGCAAGCAAGGAAGTCAAGACAGCATCAACAAGCAAGCCTCATGGCGTCTGCTCCAGCGATTGGAGACAGCGAACAAAATCCTGTTTCAATTTCTAGTGATTTGATAAGGAAAATGTCTAAGAGCTTTGCTGAAGCTGTTTCTCTGAAGGAGAACGAAACTAAGCTGTCTTTGTCACTCCTACCTCACGGAGGCATGGGCGCTCAACATGAAAAAAAGAAGCTGACAGCATTATTGGAGGAATCTGATAGGTAGGAAATTTCATTTTAGGTGTCTGAAATGCAGAAAGTTCAAACTTGACAATACTGAAGATTTTTTCTGTTTTTTGTTTCCATTTATTTAATTTTATTTTGATTTGAATTTTACATGGAGACTAATATCTGGTTTGTTTCTTAATATTGATGACTGATGAGCTTGGTAAGTGACACATCATGATATTGATGTTCTGCTTTTCTTTTGTTGATTCCTTTGTAGAAATCCATCACTAGAAGAGCCTCTTTAAAATCTTAGGTTGGCCTGACAAATTAACGAAAAGCGTAAGCCATGTTAAACACTCAGTTTACGAACTTTATACCCACTCAGTTTACAACCTTTATGCTTGATTGCAAAACTTTTCAAGGCGTAAATTTCAATTTGGTTACAAAGTAATCGTGTTTCGTTAACAGCCTTGATAATAGCTTTTCAATTATAGGGTTTGAAAAATTATTTTTTTTAAGTACCATAAATAACTATATAGCATTTAAATTAAGATAATATTTTATAAAAACTAATATTTATTCACTTTACTTTTTAACGTTTTTGAAGTTCCATCAGTGTAAATTTTCTTAGACTAGTGTTTTTCTGAAATCCGCAAACCAGGATTTAGTTAATTTCATGGGTCTAGGCGCCTTGCGTTTTTTTTTTTTTTTTAAAAAAAAAAAACATATAAAACTTTTAGCATTTTATATATATATATTAAAAAATTGAAATCAAAGGCATGAATACAAAAATGCATTGAAGATAATATCCCTAAACAACAAAGCATGTCATAAATAAGTCAAATAAGTTAATATTACAACAACAAAATGCATAATAACAGCCGAAACCAGTTTCTTTGAAAGTTCATAAAACAAGCAATAAAAAGAAAAGGGAAAACCAAACTACACCTTCAAACATTAGAACATAGCCGTAAACACATTAGAGAAAGAGTAGATAAAAATGGCCATAGCAATGGCCAAAGGACCAGATAGTGAGGGGCCATGCTTTATTCCGTCCGCTTTCTCTGGTGATGATGAATTTCCGGTAGCGGAAGCAGGAGCTGATGTTGATGCTGTAGTGTTTGTGAAAATTGCAGCATCTGGGGAGCTAGGAGATATTCCAAGTAGTTCTGTACATCCAAATATCCAACACACAAATCAAAATTGCTGCCAAATAACATGGTAACAAAAACAATATAACAGAGACTGATTAGTAATTAAGGAAAAATTTAGGTACTACTATTTTCCCTATAATGTCCTGAAAACTCGCTGAAGTTGTAAATTAATAATAACAGACGCTAGCAGTTGCATGGAGAGCAAGAAGCCTTTAAACACACCGGATTTATGATTTTTTTTTTTAATGACGAAATTCTTTATACTGGCTAGAAAACAAACGTAATTCTTACCCTTAACATGGCTAGAGCCCCCAAATGTCACTCGACGTGAATTGGGAGCCTCAAAATCGAACCTGCAACACACAAGAAAAGTCCTGTGTGCCAAATCATTTTGAGTTACAAGTAAGGAAAAAAGGTGAGAATCGAACCCTAATTTCCAGGGTATGGGTAGCCCTTTTCTTGAGCCAACCCTTTTGGTACCACAATCCATGGATTATAGCATTAGGCTAAGAGGGTTTAGCACTTCTTGAGATTTTTTAAAAGCCTATTATAAGAAAAATTCCGATTTCAGAAATTTGACTCTATTAGAAATTAATTACAATTATTAATTACCATTAGTTTAGTAGTTCCAAACAACACAACACAAATACTACCTTTATTTTTCTCATTTTTTTATATTCACTTTTCATTAATACCAATAAAATCAATTTTTTACAAATATCAAGGCAGAAATAATAATAAACAATTACTAACTATTTAAAAAATTTATTTTTTTATAAATACTAATAAAAAAATAATAATAAAAAAATAATAATAAACAATTACAAAATTTATTAAAAAATACAAAAAAAAAAAAAGAGAAATGCAAACGACAAACATTGAAGTAGTATGGTTTTTTTATTTTTTTTCACGTAGCACAACTATGAAATTAATGATGACAATAACAGCTTGACCCATTAACTTAAAACTTTTTATAAAAACACGTATACGTACCTATCAATTTTTCATTTTTAAGAATCGTACCTATCAACTTGAATCTTCACTATTTGATATATATCGAAAATTGGTATGGTAAAAACAAGGGTAGGAATATTTCTGAAAATTTTTAATTCAGTTAATTTTTTGGGGAAACAGAGAGGACTTGCTAAATAGGTGATTACCTTCATATTATGACACTTTTACCCTTGTATTTTGGTGATTTTCAAATTAGATTTGATTGATATAAGATCAACTAAAGTTCACCTGACAAATAGCATTAGACCAAATTTACCTTTTTTTTTTTATTTGCACTAAAACAAACATATGTTTAATTAAAAATAATTACCCACACATAATTCACCAATAATTCCATGTTTGACGTGCAAAAACCACAGTAATATATATATATATATATATAATCCTTTTTCTTTTTTCTACATCTTTCTCACAATAAATCAAAGAAAGAAAGATTTTTATCTCATATATTTCACAAGAAATCAAAGAAAGAAAGATTCTTCTGCATCTTTTTGTCATATATTTCACAAGAAATGAAAGAAATAAAGATTTTTGTGCATCTTTTTCTCATAAGAAAGCAAAGAAAGAAACTTACTAGGGCAAAAGCTAATACTAGCATTTTGAAGCTGACAAGCAGAAGGAAGCTGAAGCAATCTAGCTTCTTGAAGGCCCAAACTCTTAATCTGAGCACTTCCATTATGAGTTTGTTGCATTATATAACAAAGACACTTTGGATCACTTTCCTTCAACCCTTTCACTGCATCACAACAATCTTTCGTCGGTACATTTCCTTTTCCAGTTGCATAACTCAAACATGGCATCACTTTCTGTACTTCTGTACTGCACTCTTCTGCTATTCCTGCTCCTTTTACAACCCTGCTACTACTCAAGAACATCAAAATCATTACAATCTTTACATAATTTTCCATTTTTTTTTTTTTTGAAGTGGATTTCACAGAGCTCAGACAGATAGATCAACCAAGATTGGGAGCTGTTGTCTATATAATAAGGGTGCGGTGCGTTTGTTTGTTTGATGATAGGTTTGGAGTTTTTTTTTTAATCTGGACCGTTTGTTTAGCGTGATTGAGATGGACGGTTGTGATTGAGTTACGGTTTTTAAATGAAGGCGTAGTAAGGTAGTTGGAATGGATTTATTTGTGAAGTCTGTCTGAGTTAGGGTGAGTTGGCTGTTAGAGTGTTTAATGCATTTTGATATTGAGTGACACAACGCGTCTTTAAACCAGCCATATGGCAGACCTTGTGATCATCTTCTTCTGTCTTTTTCATGGATGGCTGTGATTGTTTTTGCTCTGCCAATTAATTCCAATTCGATTAGGGTTATGCATAAAAGGCCGTCTCACTCCGATATGTTGAGTTTGCTCTGAGTTTTTTCATCCGAATCGGATCATGTAAAATTTTCAACCTTTCAACACGACTAATTTTCAGAGGTGAAACCCGAATCAGATTCCAACTCGACCTTAATACCAATCCAACCAAGAAAATCGAGTTCTGTCCGGGTTGCTTCATTTAAAAAAAAATAAGAATTCAAATCCGACCGAAGATAAATTGGGTTTCGTCTAGGTAGTTTCATTAAAAACAATTCAGGGTGGTCAGATTTTTGGTTTAGATCAAACTTGATTATAGACAACCCTAGATTCGATTCTGCAAAATGTAAATTATACTCCATCTATCTCATTTTTATAGAAAATATTTCTTCTGCACACATATTAAGAAAAAATATATTTTTTTAACTCTAAACTCAAAATAACTCTCTCCATTTAATTATTATACACTACATTAAAAAAAAATTCTTTTTATCTAATCATTATACTCAACAATAAAAAAAATTAAATAAACATGTATGATAAAACTAAAAGAATAAAATAATTCTCATGTACCAATTAAAAAATAATAAAATAATGAAAATATTCCTTGCCTAAACGATCGATTTTTCTCTTAGAAAACAAAAGAGTTGACGAGAGATGAAAAATGAAAAAAGTGGCGGAAGTGGGTAATTAAGTTGAAGATGTATTATGGGTGAAATATTTTAACTTGAATGACGACGTACATATGTGGCCTGTTTTTGTATTATGTGACCAGTCAATCATTTCTGCATATCGCCTCTTTAATCTTAAGTTACTATTATGTTAAATTGTGGCATCTTTTTATGTAGTATGGACAAGTTAATTATTTTTGTATACATACGTGGTCTTATTTTTGTATATGTCACAGTTCTTAAAAGAAATGAAACTTTTATTATAGAGTAATTATGCCACTATCTGAATAAAAATAGAGATAGTATGTTGATCAAAATGAGGTCTTTTTTTTTTTTTTAACATGGCTGGTTTTTTATGTTTTTAACTCACTATTATATAAATATGTGACCCATTTTATAATGTAAGTTCCTTTATTTTTTTAATAGTAAATCCTTTTTATGCAAGTATTTCAATAAAAATGAAATCACTTTTGTGATAATTACTTGATAAATCATGATAATGCATTTAAGATCAATATAGATTTTTAATTAAATTGATGAATATAAACAAATATTTAAATAAAAATTAATAAATCTTATAATGATCAATAGAATTGTCAAGTTCTCTGTTTAAAAAAAAAGATAATCAATGGAATTGTTGATTGATAGATATAAGCAAGTATTTGAATAAAAATGGATACAACTTGTGATAATCAATGAAAGTGTTGAAAAATTACTCACTAAAACACTATATTAAGTTCAATTATCTATAACATCATGATCATGATCATGCACTTAAGATTAATAAAGATTCTTAATTAAGTTGATGGGTTTAAGCAAAAATAGATCCAATTTTGTGATAATCAATGAAATTGTTGAAGAATTACTCGTTAAAATACTAGATCAACTTTAATCATCCATAAAATCATTATCATGCACTTAAAATTAACAGAGATTCTCAATAAAATTTATAGATTTAAGTAAGTATTCCGATGAAAATGGAAACACTCATGTGATAATCAATGGAATTGTTGGAGAATTACTTATTAAAACCCTTGAAAATTTTCAATTATCCTAAAACTATGATTATGCAAACATATAAATACACTATTGTAGCCTATTTTTCTATTATGCATCCAATTCCTAATTTTTTAGGTCACTAATTTATAAATTTGTGGTCTGATTTTAGAACAAGTCACATATCCATAAATATAAAGTCACCAATAAGTGACCAATTTTTCTTTAAAAAAAAAAAAAGTTTATTATATTACCCACAAATGAAAAGTAGCAGTTATTTTATATAAAGCGCATGTAAAATACTATTTTTTATTATAGTTGTCAGCTAGTTTAATTACTTATGGCATTATTTTTAATGTTTCATCTTTAATTAGTTTCCAATTTTTATTTATATGACACAATTAATATTATTTTGAGTATTTGATTGAAAAATGGTCAAAATTTAACTATTATAAGAAAAGTCAGAAAGTCAACCATCACATCACTTTCAAACTCTACCACTATTTGTTCCCACTAACTCAAAACCACCAATTATTTAATTCTACACATGTATCAATATTAACAGCATTTTGAACTTTTTTCACTTCCAACTACACTCAAAATTTATCATTTTAGAAAGTTTTCCTATCTAAATAAAACACTCATGTGGTTGGGAGTTAGTAGAGGTGGTAAGACTTTTGCCCTTGAATTTTAACGGACTGAGTTCAAATTTCAATATCCATATCCGAGTGCATGAGTTTATATCTATGTTTGAAAAAAGATATTTAAAAAAAAAAACAATAGCAACACCCATAGCTATTTTTCGTATCTAAATGAAATGGAGGGAAGAGGGAGTATTTCATTCGTTAGAATGAAAATATAAATTTAACTAGAATTTCAGCCCTTTCAGTTGAATTTCCGTCCTTGTTTACTTCAATTTTATGAAGAATAAACCGAATTCAAATGCTTTTATTTATTACCTCTCTTTCTGAAAACAACTCTTATTACATAAACTAGCCTTTATAATATCCCTATTACCTAAACTAGCCTTTATAATAGGAGTTTCTTTTACATAAATTATTTTACCTCATATTTGAATTTATTATAACAATATCATATTTTTTTAAAAGAAAAAATATAGTTGAATAAGTTTTGTAGAATTCATTTTAACTTCAAGTAAGATTTAAAAAATTTGAATTTGGGTATAATTAATCTACGAAATTGAATTTTATTTTTTATATCAAGTGCAAAAATTTGAAAATTACTAAATAAGAAAAGTGTCATCCATTCCCTTTTAATATACATCTATGTTTATTTTTCTAAAATATATATATATATATATATATATATATATATATATATATATATATATATGCATTTAGAAAACCAAATGGAATTTTAGCACTTTAATTTCACTCTAACAATAGAACTGGAGTAATCTCATACGTCTTTTATTAGTGATTTTTAAAGGCCAACCTCCTAATTTTTTGTTTTAAATTTTCTTAATTTTTATTTTTTGAATATATAAATAATTATATACATTCCCTCCCAAATTTTTTTTATCATTTGTTCGTCACTTCCTTAGCTAAACAAAGTACAATACTTGTCATAATTAGGGCTATACAAATGAACCAAATCAAATTGAAACTGGAATAGGTAAAGAATCACTTTAAAGGAACTAGAATCGGAACTAATATTGGAAATTTTTAAATGCAGGTTTGGATATGGTTCCTCACAAGAATTGGAAATGAAACTAAGAATCGAAACCAATAACTAAAAACTGAAAAACTTTATGTATAAAACTGCATATATTTTCATTTTAGTTAGACCCGAAATTGGAAGTAAAAAATTAGAAATCAGATCGAAATAGCGGTTTGGATTCAGTTCCGATTTCAAATTTCAAAGGAATCAATACATCAATTCTAGTTCAGGTTTCTCATAGAAATCGACCCAAAACCGGAACCGCTCACCCTAGTCATAATACAATTTTAATACTAATTTTATTGTTTTCTTATTTTTTGAGTTGATGGAGGGTAGCCTCCTTATCCAAAAAAAACTTGTTAATTTTCTAATTTATAGTTTAATTTAATATAATATTTATATAAAATCAAATTTATAAGTGCATTTATTTTGAGATTTTAAAACTAAATTACCTTTAAAAAAAATATAATTCATTTCTTAAACAATTTTAAAATTACTAAAATATAAAAATAAATTTGTTATATAAACTTAAATTATATATATATGCCAAACAAACTTTTCTGGATGCAACGATGGCCAAGAAAAAGACTAATTTGATATCCTCACGTTTTCCATTTGGTTTGTCCTTTTTCCTCCTAACCAAACGGCTTTCCATGATAAGGTGTTTCCCCTAAAAACGAAATATTGAAGGAAAATGATTGTTGGTTATGGTAGAAACTAAGTAGGGGTGTGCAAGAAAAGTTTCAAAATTGAAGAATCAAAACGAATTGTCTTTTAATTAACCAGTTAGTTAGATTCAATTATCGATTTATAATTTTCTGTGAACCAAAAGGTTCTCTTCAATTCTTTGTTTTTTCAGTTTAGTAACCGAACCAAAAGCTAAAGGGGTTTCTCAGCTTTTTTGGCAACATTTTGTTGATGCGGTTGTTTTTCATCTTTGCATTTGTGCAGGTACAAAGCTATGTTTGAAGATATGGAAAGT